>BHDV01006385.1:32832-45668 GCA_005406045.1 Adoxophyes honmai | reverse complement strand
GGTTCAATTCAATTGGTGGCTGAGACCAGGTTGAGCGTTTCAGGCTTGGTTGATACAAATAGAAAACAAGCTTTTGGAACTGAACGACAAGCATTTAGCAGATTTAGGATTGCCTTCCCCGAGTCGGCCACAAAACATCGTCCGTGCGATACCGTGCCGTCCACATGATATTAACGAGTTGTCTGTATTTGTCAACACGCATGTACCCAAGCTAGTGGCAGATCAAGAAATAGCATTACATAGATGTACAGAGTGTTGAAAATCACAGCGGTAAACTATTTTTTTGACGTGCCCGGTGGAACAGGCAAAACCTTCCTTGCCAATTTAGTGCTGGCAAAAGTACGTCAATCTGGAAAAAAAGCTGTCGCAGTGGCATCATCCAAAATTGTTGCAACCCTATTAAATGATGGTAAAACTGCTCACTCTACATTTAAATTACCATTGGCTGTGTCTTTAGAACAACAATCTGTATGCTCGATTCGCAAAAACAGTCCACTGGGGCAGCTCTTACAAGACACTTCGCTGATCATCTGGGACGAGTGCACCATGAGCCACAGGGCGCACGTGGAAGCCGTGGACCGTACGTTGAGAGACATCCGAAACTCAGACCGTATAATTAGGGGCGTGACGTTTGTTTTAGCTGGAGACTTTCGTCAAACATTACCAGTTATAACAAAGGGTACTCAAGCTGACGTTATTCGAGCTTGCCTTAAATCATCAACTTTATGGCAATCGATGGAAACTCTTAATCTGCGCACAAATATGAGAGCACATTGAAGTGACAATGACGATAATAATTTCTCACAGAAACTTCTAAAACTTGGAGACGGAAAATTACCGTCTCCGGTTGCAAACAGCCCCCAGGTTTTGTTGGATAACGAATTAGATCAAATCGTTCGGAGTCTAGAAATTCTTGTGGACACAATATATCCGGACATACAAAATCTTACGGAGAGAAATTTCAATTGGCTCTGTTCGAGAGCGATAGTGTCCCCGCGAAATGAATCGGTTAATGAGATTAACAAAATAATTATGGAAAAGTTCCCGGTGAATTTAAATCTTACAAATCTTTTGACACTATTTGACACAGTATGCAACATCGAAGATACAGTGCACTATCCACAACATTTTTTAAATTCCCTGTATCCTTCCGGCTTGCCGCCCCACGAACTGCTATTAAAGGTAGGCACTCCCGTAAAGCTGCTGAGAAACCTATGCCCTCCCAGCATGTGCACGAGACTTCTGGTGAAGGAATTGCGGGAGAACGTTATAGTAGCCACTATAATCACCGGGGCCGCGCCCGGACAGCTCGTCCACATACCGCGGATCCCCATGATTCCTACGGACTTACCTATAACTTTTAAGAGGTTACAGTTTCCTCTAAAAACATCATTTGCCAATTTTCAATGGTTGCCATCGACCTAAGAAAAAAATGCTTTTCTCATGGACAACTATATGTTGCCCTTTATCGACTGGGATCTTCTGAAAATCAATATATTTTGTTGCCATCTACAAATACCACTGCCAACATAGTTTACAGTGAAGCTTTAAGATAAAATCTGACAAATAAAAAAGTAAACGTAAAAACCTTTTTTTTTTATGAGATTGCTTAGCAACGACAAACACGTAAAATATTTTCACCCAAATAATTACAATAGGCTGCACTTTTATACCTGTTTTCACCAGTTATTACGAAGAATTCAATAAAACTAATAGACAAGACAGTGCAAACGCTTTTATGTGCGGGGACTGCCGCACGGGTCGGATTACTGCGCCGCGGCCCCCAAGTCCAGGTGACAAATGTCACAGTTTTCAATGTGTCTGTTTATTTTGGTGTTTTTGAATTTAAATCATAGCCTTTTTAAAGTGTTATTAATCCTTAATAAGCGTTTTATGTGTTTATGTGTGTGTTCGTCTCGAAGCAGTTTCAAATCGGTATCTTTTGCGAACACTAAAGTCAAGTTTTATTTTTAAGTCCATTTGTATTTAGATTTATTTTAATTTAAGACTACCTATTGTACTATTGTTTATGCATGCCTCATCACAACCGAGTGACAGTACGTTAGGTAATCTCCACTCATGTCCCATATGCCAAAAAATATTCAAAAGCATACGTGGATTAAACAAACATACATAAAACCAAAGTCCACGGAAATAGCCTCAGCCAAAGCGCCATCCTTCTAAACACCACCCCCCTTCCTACGTCCTCATCTTTTCCCTTAGCTGTCGATGGCGTTCAAAGTCCACCAAACAACCCTTTCCATATTTACCTCAGTCAACTAAAACAAATCATTCCTGTTGGAGGTTAAATATTTTGTGTTGACAATCGACAACACTGGCCAGAAGTGAAGTCCTGTCTCTGAAGGACCGGACTTCACTCACATCATTGAAAACCACTGTTATGTAAACAGCTAAATGTTTTGATAGACTAAGAAGAGATCTTTGTGTATAATATTTGTGTAGTGTGCCATGTTGGAATAAATATATAGAAGCCAAAGCCCTGACCACTTATTTTAAATTACAACAGATTATGGGTCTAGCATATATTATTATGCTATAGTGTGCTAAATAGAAAATTAAATTTGTGAAAAGATTATTCTGTAAAAACTTCGAAAGTCAAACGCAAAGAAAAAGCTTAGCAACGGGTGTTGACAACTTAACCCTAGGGTTACTAGCAACACAATTTATTCCTGGATTTTTAAAACCGTATGTACCAATTTGAATTTACTAAAATGGAACAATCGAATAAACTAACATGGAACACTAACTATGGAAATTGGAGAAAATTATCAAAATGATTTATTGAAGCAAAAGGTGTAAAAGAAAATGATTCTAAAGCCCGTTACTACATATTAAATGCAATTAATGAAAACCTGTTACCATACGTGATTAAGTGTACTTACATCAACAGAAGAAATATGATATTTGATGAAAGATCTGATTTTCGAATATAAAATAGAAAGGAATCATCACATCTTTTGGTTTTGGAATTTTATAATTACAATTTTACGGGAAATATCCTAGAACACATAAATAAATTAGAAAATATATGTTTTGATTTAAACACATCAGAAAATAAAATAAGCGACGACATGCTGATTACAAAAATGTTATCGATTTTACCGACGAAATTAAATTACTTCAGAACAATATGGGATATATTACCAAAACCAGACCAAAATATGCAGAAATTAACCGAAATGTTAAGAAAAGAATTTAAACTAATAGAAAATAGTCCCGTAGAAAAGAATGAACTAAATACAGAAATTTTAAACAGCAATGAGAGAAAACTCATTCAACTCGTGACCACGGTCGCTGTAACGCGGCCGAAACGTCGAGAAGGTAAATAAAATTCGCGATTAAGTCCCGCGTTCATACATATAAATATGAGTGAGAATCGCGAAAGTTTAAAATATTACAATGAGAGAAAATGCTTCAGTTGTGGAAAATTGGGACACATCGCAAGATTCTGTTCAGAAAAGAAATGTAATATATGTAACAAAAGTGGACATTTATCTATAGATTGTTACACAACAAAAATGTGTAATAAATGTAAAAGAAAAGGTCATATTGAAAATTTTTGCCGATTTTATTAACCTGGTGAGTCAATCTTAATCAACGCTGCAATCGACTCAGGAGCTTCCTCTCACATGTTTTTTGATAAATCTATTATAAATTTTACAGAAAAAATAGAAGTACAAATAAAATGAGCTAATGCAGAAAATCTGGAAGCAAAAGCAAGAGAAACCATCAACGCCACATCGTTTCAACTCCAGGACGTCTTATATGTTCCAGAGATTTCGAGGAACCTTATATCATTAAGCGCCATGACTGATCATGGAGCCTCAGTATTTTTTGAAGACAATAAGGTATTTATAAAGAAAAATAATAAATTGATTTTGGAAGGCAGGAAAACTTTGAAAGGATTATATCAGACTGATTTGTATGCTAGTACTGTGAATGACGAATCATTGCTAATTGAGAGCGCCAATATTTGGCATTGTAGACTCGGTCACATATCAGATGTCCCGCGTCTAGCCAAGCTGGTCAATGGTATCGAAATTGGGGGGAATCAGTTAGACACTTTTTGCGAAATCTGCGTCAAGGCAAAAATGACGAGAACACCATTCAGAAATAATAGAACTCAGGCTAATTTCCCTTTGGAAATCATTCATACGGATATTTGCGGTCCGATTGAAGTTCCCACTTGGGACAATAAAAAATATTTCATAACATTTTTAGACGATTTTACACACTTTTGTGTGGTTTATTTAATCACTTTTAAAAGTGAAGCGTTCGAAAAGGTAAAACAATTCACATTTTTGGCAGGAAATCATTTTAGATCAAAAGTTAAAAAGATTAGGTGTGACAGCGGTCGAGAGTTCTTTAACATCTTGGTGTAACTCAAAAGGAATAATTTTAGATTTAACAATACCCTATACACCTCAATTAAACGGGAAAGCTGAAAAATTAAACCAAACTTTAATGGAAAGTGTTGGAGGTTTAATATTGAAAGATTGCAATCGACAACACTGGTCAGTGATAAAGTTTAGTCTATGACAGCTATTTGAATGTTGAATATTTAAATTAGGCAGTAGAAGTCAGAATGGACTTGTATTGCACTCCTTTGACAACCGTTGTGTAAAGAAACATCTACGATAGCAGTATATAAATAATAATAAGATACACCAATATTTTTCTAAAACATTTTTATATTGGATCAGTTTGGTCTTATTGTTGGTGTGTCTTATCTTTTGTATAGTTCAAGATGACAAACGCTAGAGGTTGGGTAGATACTCGTATCCGTGTTCAGGAGATACTTAAGGCTGATGAATTCCTGACAAGCCTTGTCACGAGGAATCTAAGTTCCAGGACCCTCCATGACTGGGAAACGTCAACTCTCTCTGCAGCAATGACCATTTTTTGCCATGCACGGTACCTTGCTCACCAACATCCTGCACGGCCGTCTGACTACATTAACTCATTGGTAATAGGAGAGCTAATGGCTCCGCAGTTGCCAGTGACTGTGAGTCTACCTCAAGATGCAGCAGCTAAAGAGTTTATCTTCGTGATGATCTATCTCAAAACAAATGAAACGATCTACACGAGAGGTAAGAATTTTACAGTATTCAGGAATATTCTAACAGAAGTAAACCATGGAGTACCGGCTGCAGAAGCAATCCCTGTACCCAATCCGGAGTCATCTTCATTACATGATATGGTAATGTATCTAGAATGGTTGACAAACAATCTCAATGTCAACCAGTATATGTCGCCCATAAACTTATTGGTTACAACATACGTGAGCATTGCTAAACGAGGGACAGTCTCGGATAGATTTGTCGACAAGGTCATCAGTGGCATTCAAGATGATATCGGTGTAGAAGTGAATCTTGATGTTGACACCTTGCATAGAGTGTACACTAATTTTGGCCGTTATGTGGATGAGACCAATGCTGCAAATGTATTCCGTGCATGGCTAGGTGATATACCTGAACATGCATTAAGACTTAGACTAACACTTGGACAAGTATCAGGGTCTGGACTAACGGCCTACATAGTAGTAGGACGTGCCATGTACAAATATCGGGACTTCCCATGGATGACCCTGAATACTTTAACATCCAATGAAGTCCGAAACTTCATAACTGCGACTGGGATTGTGAATGGTAATATGTATTATGGGTTCCGAAAAGAATTAGGTGCAGTCAAATCTACGAATTACAGCTCTGTGGCATTTGTAGCTAAAGAGCTTCTCATTCGTCTCAATGGTGATGTCTCTCTTAAGCATTACCAAGGATGGGTTAAGAAGCCTAAGAATCCAATAGGTGTGATTGCTCTAATAGACAGATATGTCAGTTCTAAAGAAGCTGAACTTAATGAGCTAGCTGACAATTTAGAAGTTGCTGATGACAATGCAGATCTTATCGACATAGTAACGAACGAGGTGCATGCTGATATGTTTGTTTAAACTGGCAACCATCTACTGCTATTAGGAATAAACTTAACTTGACTTGTGTTTAGGAACTTAGTTTGTATTTGATAATGCCATATGTGAGTATAATGAAGTAATATGACATTTATATAATATTGACTCTTTGTATATGAATTAGGCATTTGTTGCTACATAGACTCTATGGAATTTTTATGTGGGAATATACTTTAAAAACCAATGAAGATACAACAAAATTTATTAAAAACTTCGTCTAAGAGAAATTAATAATTCTTCATTTTTACTAAATTGTTGTGTTGTTAGCTGACTTAATACATATTCCAATTCTCTGGAGTTTATGGATAGCTCCAAAAACAAACCTGGTAAACAAGCAAATCCATCAAGAGATACATACAATATTGTGTCTATCACGATCAATACCGATAAAATGTCGACGCCACAAGATGGAGCAGGTACTTCTAATATGGAGATAGATCCTCGTTTACTGAATCAAGGGCAAGTGTTAGACATGACACCGCAGGAGAAGATAGATCAGATGCATATGTATCGTAGGACATTGCATTCCTCCAAGCCAACGAAACCACCTAAATCATCTAATTATAATGACGAAATGATGGTCAAGATGGATACAGTTCTTGCTACATTAACAAACTTACAGTCTGGTCAACGAGAGATATATAATATGGTACAGGCGTTGACACCAAGATTCAGCAAAGCTACGACTTCAGGGCCCACTACTCATTTAGAGACAGTTGGCCAGGTTAATGATCAAGCTGATTCTAAATACCTTGAAAGATTAAGAAGCCGTACCAGAAGCCGTAACCATTAAGGATAGATTATGGATTATAATCACTCTATCCTTGTAACCTAGATAATGAGGCATAATTTCCTACAGGAGAGTTTAATTAAATAATAATAATTGGTGGTGGGTTGCATTAGTGATGTCTCTGCTTTGCTCTTTATTCTAGATTTAAGTTCTGAGTTTTTTGCAGCCTTAATGTGCTCATTAAATCTTAATTATGTGTAATAATAATAAATCATGTGCTCATGCCTGGCTAATAGGCAACACCCTAACACAAAAAGAGAAAATTGCTCCAGCAAATTCACGCCTTTCTCGATACAAAATGAAGATGTATTTTTGTGGTTCTCTGGCTTCGTTTCAGCGACAAAACAGCATGTAGGTTCTTTTGGGTTGGACTTAGACGTGGCCTTGTTGATCGCACCCGATGACTGATGATGAGCCAACTGAATTCTCTCCTCCGACTCCACTTCCAAACGGAGGAAATCGACGAGCTTGGACAAGTTGGCGTTGGTTGTGCTATCAAATCGGTTGCGATTCCACGCTCTAAGCACGTCCTCTGGCAAGGCAGACTCTACCATTGGGAACAGTATCGACGCGTACTTGTCTTTAGTGACACCTAAAGTGTCCAGTGCCTGTAAGTGCGTCTGTAAGCTGTCGTACAGCGCCGGTAGATCCTTAGAATCCGATGGTTGTTGCCCGTTTTCTTGCATTAATGCCAGTAGGCCTCTTACATAGGTCTCTATCAAAATGTCGTCACGCGCAAATCTTGACTTTAGAGCGTCCAGGGCTTTCTTATAATTTTTGCCGCAGGGTGGGTAGCTTTCGATCAGCTGCCTGGCGCTAGAGTGAGGTTCCATTGATTGGAGCAAATATTGGAACTTGTCGGAGTCGCTTATGTCTGGATCTTCATCAATTTTCACAAACTGACCCCAGAAAAGTAACCATTTTTTGACCTCCCCGTTGAATTCAGTAATCTCCAGCTTCGGCATCTTTACCTTACGCTCTGGCGGATGTTTCATGGTAGACTTGGCGGACTGTAAGGAACTGGCGTCGTCGGAATCTTTTTTTAATTGGCTCAAGCGCTGAAATTTGGCCTTCAGCATTGACCATCGGGCTTTGTATGTGGCCGCTTTGTCTTGGTCTTGTTCAAAAGCGGTCTCATCGAAGACCTCGCTCTCGCACCATAGATCCCGTAGGTTGATTTCGCAATCAAACAATTCTTCGGCGTAATCGGATAGTATTAAAAACGTACCCTCCACGGATGTCGTCAGCTCCTGCTCATCCTTGTGCTTACGAAAAGCTTCTTCAAGGGCATCGGCCGCACGAGTAAAATTTTTGCGGAACTGGGTCCTCTTCCGTTTTAATGCTTCCATTTTTTATTACGCGTCAGTGTGAATTCTGTTTGTTACGTATTTCTCCTTTTAATTATTTACACGGTCGCCATGTAAAGAAACATCTACGATAGCAGTATAAGATTTATTTCCTCTCGGTAGACATTTCTATTAGAGTATTGTTAGAAAAAATGCGCCGCTTAGCAACCCGGCTTAACCTAGGTACAGACACAATTTTAAGGGAGTGTTTACATTTATAACACCGCTAGAGTGCGCGACAGTCCCCGGCAAAAGAAACCGGAAGGTTGAAAACACAAACAATCTAACAATAATTTCTACATAAAATAACGGTAGCAAAAACTGTACAAAATTACAACAATGACAAGTTAAGACTAAACTAATCATGTAACATGTTTGAAAAATCATCATCCAGAGTCCTTAAACCTAGTTGACTGTCGTACGACTCGTCCGGACCGTGTGGTAATATTTTTTTGTAGAGTCGTATTGGAGTCGGATGATTTGTCAGTTACATCTTGTCTAGTTGGAGTCACGTCACGTCTCGTATGAGGTCGGTTGATTCGTAAATAATAAAATAATAATAAATAATAATTAATTTATTATTCGTAAACATCTAGTTTATAAATAAATAAGAAGCCTTAAAATGTACCAATAGTGTGTAGTGCGATATGTGGAATAAATAAATATAGAAGCCAAAATCCTGACCAATCATTTATAAGATTACAACAGGTCATGGGTCCAGCATAGCTTGCTTTATTGTGCTAAATACAATTTAAAATCGTGAAAAGATTATTCCGTTTAAATACTTCGATTCTGAAACGAAAAAATAAGCTTAGTAACCGGTGTTGATTTAATAAGCATAGCAACAGAATTTTTACCTGGAAAACCGTATGTACCGTACCAATTTTAAATTATTATTAGAACAATGAAACAGCCTAATAAGTTGACTTTAAATACCAATTATGGGAATTGGAGAAAATGATCAAAACTTTTCATCGAAGCGAAAGGCGTTAAAGATAATGACAGTAAAGCCCGGTACTACATTTTAAATGCCATAAATGAAAACATATTGCAATATGTAATTAACTGTAATTCTACAGAAGAAATATACAGAAAATTAGATCAAATTTTTGAATACAAAATACAGAAGAATAACTATGAAAAAGTATTTGAATTTTACAATTATAACTTCACTGGTAATATTCTAGAAGATATAAATAAACTAGAAAACATAATGCTTCGATTTAGAAACGTCTGAAAACAAAATAAGCAATGATATGCTAATAACAAAAGTACTATCAATCGACGAAATTTAACTACTTAAGAACAGTGTGGGATATACTACCAAAAGCAGAGCAAAACATACAGAAATTAACAGAAATATTACGAAAAGAATTTAAACTAGTAGAAAACAGTCCTATAGAAAAGCAAGAACAAAATAAAGAAATTCTAAACAGCAACGAAAGAAAATGTTACAGCTGTGGAAAATTGGGGCATATAGCAAGATTTTGTTCGGAAAAGAAGTGTGATATATGCAAGAAAAACGGACATTTATCTATAAATTGTTATACAACAAAAGTATGCAACAAATGTAATAAAAAAGGTCATATTGAGAAATTTTGCCGATTTGCCATTAACCGGGTAAGTTAATCCAATAATATAAGGTTAATCAAAGCGGTAATCGACTCAGGAGCTTCATCGCACATGTTTTTTGACAAATCCATTATAAACTTTACAGAGAAAATAAATGTACAAATACAATGCGCCAATACAGAGAGTTTAGAAGCCAAAGCAAAAGGAACCATCAACGCCACATTATTTCAACTTGACGTCCTGTATGTTCCAGAAATTTCGAGGAACCTTATATCCGTAAGCGCCATGACTGATCATGGAGCATCAGTACTTTTTGAAGATGATAAGGTATTTATAAAAACAAATAATAAGTTGATAATGAAAGGTAAAAAGACGTTGAATGGTTTATATCAGACAGATTTGTATGCGAGTACTGTGAAAGATGAGTCATTGCTGATTGAAAGCGCCAATATCTGGCACCGTAGACTCGGTCACGTTTCAGATGTTCCGCGTCTAGCTAAGCTGGTCAGGGGTATCGAAATTGGGGGGAGTCATTTAGACACTTTTTGCGAAATCTGCGTCAAAGCGAAAATGACGAGGACGCCCTTCAGAAACAATAGATCCCAGGCTAATTTCCCTTTGGAAATCATTCACACAGATGTGTACGGCCCAATTGAAGTTCCCACTTGGGATAATAAAAAATAATTTATAACTTTTTTAGACGATTCTACACACTTTTGTGTGGTTTATTTAATAAATTTCAAAAGCGAAGCTTTCGAAAAAATAAAACAGTTCACTTTTTTGGCAGAAAACCATTTTAGACTAAACGTTAAAAAGATTAGGTGTGATAACGGTCGAGAATTCTCGAATAATGATCTATCATCGTGGTGCAATTCAAAAGGCATAGAGTTAGATTTAACAATACCCTATACACCTCAATTAAAGGGGAAAGCTGAAAAATTAAACCAAACTTTAATGGAAAGGACTAGGGCATTGATGTTTGATGGTCGTGTTCCTAATTTATTATGGGGAGAAGCTCTTCTAACTGCAAGTTTCCTCATTAATAGAAGTTATACAAGAGGAAAAGAGAATACTCCTGCAGAAATGTGGTTTAATATCAATCCAGATATGTCCAATATCAAAAGATTCGGCTCAACAATTTACTACAAAATTAATTCTGGATTAAAGAAACTTGATCAAAGGTGTAACAAAGGAATTTTAATTGGATATCTTAAAAACGGATATAAAATATGGGATAACGAAAAGAAAACGGTTGTAAGAGCAAGAGACGTTAGAATAAACGAAAGAAGAACAAGGAATATATTTGAAAGAAGGTGAAGATAACGGGATCAGAGGACTTTGGTTATTAGATGAAGAAAATGTAGAAGAAACTGAGTTTAGGTCTCAAATCACCTTGATTTTGTTATACCTTATTACCAACATACCTAGATCTCAAAATAACTTGATGTCAAAATGGCTAAATCCCCAGGCTAATTTCTCTTTGGCAATTATTCATACGGATGTTTGCGGTCCTATTGAAGTTCCCACTTGGGACAATAAAAAATATTTCCTAAAATTTTTAGACAATTTTACACACTTTTGTGTGGTTTATTTAATCACTTTTAAAAGTGAAGCGTTCGAAAAGGTAAAACAATTCACAATTTTTGGCAGAAAATCATTTTAGATCAAAAGTTAAAAAGATTAGGTGTGACAACGGTCGAGAGTTCTCGAACAATGATTTAACATCTTGGTGTAACTCAAAAGGAATAATTTTAGATTTAACAATACCCTATACACCTCAATTAAAGGGGAAAGCTGAAAAATTAAACCAAACTTTAATGGAAAGGACTAGGGCATTGATGTTCGATGGTCGTGTTCCTAATTTCTTATGGGGAGAAGCTCTTCTAACTACAAGTTTCCTCATTAATAGAAGTTATACAAGAGGAAAAGAGAAAACTCCTGCAGAAATGTGGTTTAATATCAAACCAGATATGTCTAATATCAAAAGATTTGGCTCAACAATTTACTACAAGATTAATTCTGGACTAAAGAAACTCTACCAAAGGTGTAACAAAGGAATTTTAATTGGATACCTTAAAAACGGATATAAAATATGGGTAAACGAAAAGAAAACGGTTGTAAGAGCAAGAGACGTCAGAATAAACGAAGAAGAACAAGGAATATATTTGAAAGAGGGTGAAGATAACAGGATCAGAGGACTTTGGCTATTAGATGAAGAAAATATAGAAGAAACTGAAATTGAATAAGGCAAATTTTCCCGATTTTTTTTTCATTGAAGCAAATTTTCTTGTCGCACTTTTCCCTTGTCGCATATTTTCTTATTCTCAATATTTTCTTTTCGCATTATTTTCTTGTAGTAAATTTTTAGCCAGAGATAATTCCCGGACGCAATTTTGCACATACGTTTAATTACTTTGTAGCAAATTTTTAGCTAGATTTTGCACATTCGTTTAATTTTTCGTAGTAATATTTTTGCTGCCATTTATTTCCAAAGCAAATTTTTCACAAAAGTTTTTATTTATATTCGCATACCTGACAGCGAATTTGCTCACGAATGTACGTATAAGACAATATATTGAGTGTTAGGAATTGATACCTTATTAATTAATTATGATTAATAAACGATTGATGTTGCTCTGAAACCAAAGTTTTAATTTGGCAGTAGAAGCAGTTGACCGAATGCTAGACGAGACTTCATGTCATACAGCTTGGCCGCAGTATCTTTAGCGCCTGGCTATCTTTATCGTCGTAAGAAAGGGTGAAAATGTAATAATCCCACGAATACCAATAATTCCCACAGATCTCCTGGTGTCTCCTGTTCCAGTTTATAATTTTCTGCAATATCCTCTTGAACTTGGTTTCACTATGACCATTAATAAAGCGCGAGGTTAAACTTTAAAAATGGCTGGAGAGAACCTTGAGAAGCCGTGATTTTCCCATGGACAGATTTATGTAGCATAATAATATTCGCGTGTGTCCAATGCTCAGAATATTTTCATTCTAAACTCCAATGGAAAGACATATATTATCATCGTCTACAGCAGCGTATTAAAATAGGTTCAGGATGACTTCGGCCACAGTTCCATTTCGTCACCTTCTTAAGTCGTTCTCATTCGCATATGGTCTACTGTTCCGATTC
>BHDV01006385.1:0-32156 GCA_005406045.1 Adoxophyes honmai | reverse complement strand
GGAATTGTAGGCTGACGACATGGCACTGTGGACGACTTAAGAAGGTGACGAAATGAAACTGTGGCCGAAGTCATCCTGAGCCTTAAAATAATTGCGAGATCTCTTCGTTGTCACCCTGAATTTAACGCGAGCGAAGCCGCGGGCAAAAGCTAGTTAATGACATATTATTATTTTATTATTGTTGGGTAAACCTCTTTAGATTAGGTAGAACATTGAAATATCTATCTGGAAAAGCATAATTCATGCATTATAAATATGACAGTGACAATGTCATGCTTCTTCTGAATAGAAGTGAATATCGACATTTTCAATAAATAAGAATCTTCAAAAATGATAGACCCAGGTGAGACCTCTAGTAGTGATAGTGACAACAGACAAAAGAGCCGGTCACACACATTATTTACATCGAAAAAATAACTGCGGTACTTCTGTCTGGAAGTGTTCGACGAAATATTGCAATGGATCAGTGAAGTTAAATGCAGAGATTATAAGCGTATTGAAAAGGAAAATAATCATTACATGTATTCCGGATTTCCAAACTATCGAAATTAAGCAAAGTGTAAATAATTTAAAAAAAAGAGTGAGGGAAGATTATAGACCTATACCTGCAATGTATAAAGAAGAGATGAGATTTATGAGCAATGAGAACGCAATACAGTACGCTGATAAAATTCCATCCTTTTATAAAATAAGGTATTCGCTGTACAGGTCTCGTCGACAAGTTTCAGGAAGTAGTCACTTTGAGAGTTGCGGAGACGTAATTCCTGAACATTTATCAGATGGATTTTTATGTTAAAAAAAAAGGAATTCTTATTTTTATGAGTTCCCACTGCAAGGAATATATAAAACATGTGAAAACTTTCTTTTTCGATGGGACTTTTAAGATCGTGCCCCAACTTTACGCACAACTTCACACAATTCACGGGGACTAAATTAGTGCCTTATATATATGCCTTATTGGAAAATATAACAAAAAATACATACGAATTGCTATTTAATTCGATTAAAGAACATATTCCCAATTTTACTCCAAAACATGTGAAGATGGACTACGAGATCGCTGCTTTAAATGCCTGCAAAGCAACATTTGAAACGAGTACTGTAAGCGTGTACCGGGTCCAAATCAATGTCTGCTTTAAACCCGTTTCAAATAAATTTCTTATAATGTTATTGAAGACAGAGACATCTATCGGCCTTCTAAATAATTACTTGGTCTTAGTTATTTAGCATACCCACTAAAAATGAGTGGCAGACCCTATACCGAGGAGGAAGAAGAGAGAACCTCGATACGATACTTATAGTAAATTTATTACTTTAAAATAAATTATTTTAAAGAGCTAGGAATTCTCACGGTGCCTAGTCTGTATGTTTTAGTGTTACTCACAAAGTTCCACAAACAGACTCAGGAAGAGCAGAAGGAGCGCCTACTCACTCGCACCAAAAATAGAAGAGTAGTGTTGTGTCCGAGGCTCAAGGTCGTGTCGCATATGGCTGGTTTTCAAGCCGCAAAGATATTCAATAAGCTGCCTACTGAACTGAAAACCATTGCAAGTAACTCTTTGTTCCATTTTAAATTAAAAAAGTTTTTGCTAAGAGGTACTTTTTATAGCATCAATGAAATTTTTTCTGATATTTGAAGTGACATTAGTGCAATATATGTAATACTTAAGTTGACTTTTATCATAAAATGTAAGAATCTATATTTTTTTATAAATTATTTGTGTGGACTCCTCTTTGGTAAATTTTTATGGTTGAATGTATATTATCATTATTGTAATTTTTGACAATTTCATGTATTATTTCAAACACAATTGACATTGTTTTATGAATAAATACTACTACTACTACTACTACTACTCATTCATGAATATGTTAGCCTTTATGCATATAATATGGTTATTGGTCTTGCCTCCAGGTGAACAAGAACTGTTTGCATTCAAAGGAAAATATATTATTTATAAAATTATTTTTAAATCTTAATTATATTTTCTGCATAAATATGTTGGTTAGATATAAAAAAAAACATATCCCAAAGTTTACGGCAAGCGTTGAGACTGCTGGGAGATTGCTATGAGGGCAACCTGGCTTTCAAGCTCGAAGCCACGCCAAGGAATTTAGGATTAGAATTGGATTTTTAAATTCATTTTGATAGTTTAACTTTTTTTAATAATCATCTTATATAATATTGTGACAATAATTGTTCTATTATAGGACACAGTTATGTATTTACCTTGTTGGCAGATGGGTTTTTAGTAATACATAATCATACCCACCACTCGAATGAATTAGGTATTTGTTAACTTTTGTAATTCAGGAATATAACTTATGAGTAGAGGAGTACATGATCAGCCTCTAGTAAAGACTGATTGTATTATGTTTTTGATCTCATCCAGGTAGGGCATAAGGTTAGATAAGGACCCCCCCCTCTATTTGTAGGGAGGAGGGATGTAGCGTAGGATTTATATAAACAATTTAAAATTGTAATGTAATAATATAAAAATAATAAGAATGTCATTCATTCGCTGTTACAATGAAATGTCAATGCACTTTTTAAGGGAATAAATCTGAATTATTTAAACATAACTTTTATTTTTCCATCACCTTACAACCTTCGTTACAGTACTTTAGTTATTATTAGATTTTATGTATAACTTTATTAACTTGAGACGTTCATATTTTATTCGTTTATATTTAGAAGCAAGGTCTAAAGTGTAAAAATAATATTCATACATACATACACATATATACATCATGCCTGTATTCCTAAACAGGGTAGGCAGGGAACACGAAACGTTACATATTCAAAACCACCTATTTCACCTTTTGTAGCCACTTTTAGCAAATAATTAGAAGGTAATTGTTGTGGAAAATTTAACCTTCATCAATTCATCATAAATGTACATGAAATACCATTACTGGCACGAGGATGGTACTTCATGTTCTCAAGACGGCAAGGTGTCTTTGTTATTCTCGAAACAGTTTTCAATAATTTTAGATGCCGGTCCAAGGTCTTCGCAAACTGCTTTCTTGCGATCACTCTGCACTTTTTGTACTCCGTCTAAAAATGTCCTTTCTTTCAATTCTGATTTACTTAGATCAAATATCTGATGGAAATGTTGCACTCTTTTCGATTATTGCAACACCAATTTGATGTACAGCTTAGATATTTTTTTCTAAAATTATAACAGTTAAGTACTTCAAGCCAACGAAACTGTAATAATTTTATAAACATGATGACAATGTCGCTGTTTTAACGTCACTGTCAATTATTATTTTCTTCATAAATACTCAATATGTAAGTGGCCATGATAAATGTAGATGCAAGCAGCCTGAAATTCGTACTTCATACTGCCATTAAATTAAGACGATATTTGAACATGCTTTTACAATTTTTTTATCACAAGTAAAGATCAAAAACTCGTAAATTTTCAACATTGATGCTTTTTGGTTTTGTAATGTATTATTTTGTTTAGTTGGGTTTATATTAGTATAAACCATCTGATATATGTCACTTAATGATAGCTGTGTAACTTTATTGCTATCACACACTTGCTTCAATTATTTGTGCATATTGACGAAGACTTGTTATTAATTTCTGTACATTTGCTGTAAATAAAACACAGTGGGAACATAACGGTTCCTTACTACATCCGATAGGTACTTACATAATTTATCTCGTCATGTTGGCTTACTTTATACCGGCAGTTGACTTCCGCTGAGGCTACGTGTCCTCTTCTTACCGATATAGTTAGAAGAGAACGGCGTGGGGATCTCGGACATTCTCGATAAGTGCATACAGTGAGCATGAAATACCTGTGGCAAATGGTCCTCCCTGTAGCCGCAGTACTTGACAAGCTGCGGCCAGTTCTCGAGGTACTCATCGCAAGCGTACTTGAGGTATAGTTTATGCAGCTCGCGGAAGACGATACCCCTGTAAATTATAAAAACCTGTTTTACACGCCTTTCACATTTTACGTTTAATCCGCCTCATTAAGTTGGTTTTCCAGTTGCAATGCGGCATTAAAATTGTAAGAGAAAACTTCATTCTCCTTCGGTGAAAATACCCAATACCTAAGTGTCATACTATTCCCATGTCGTCGCCCCTAGCCGGAGAAATTATATATGCCTATCCAGACGTTTTACATAACATGAGTGAGGCAAAAGTTTTACACATCTAAGCAAATAATAAACAACAATCCGATAAGTAAAACTTAAAGTAGTATTAATCAATTGAATTCGAAATTTGAAATAATAATATAATAAGAAAAAATGGGTTACAAGTCAAAATTTTATAAATTTTCTCTGCACTAACTTGGATAGATCTTTCAATAAATACGAATAAAATGTGCTTGTTATTGATGGCAAATACTGTAAAGCCCAGACCAAATACTCGTCTTTGTTCGTCCGCTGTGAGGCACGTTTTTAACAAAGTTCCTTATCAATACTGCTCTGCTTAAACTCAAAAACTTGTAATGTTTTCATCCCAATATTATAATATCAAGTCGACTTCTATCGTTACTGCTTGTTACAAGGCATATTACTTGTAATAGTGAGATAAATTTGTAAGTTATCCAATCATGTACTACTAAGGTTTTTCTTGGATATAGTAATTACTTCTGCATGCTTGGAAAAATTGTTAAAAAAATCGACAAAACGAAACTATTGCGCACCATTTACTGGTCATCTTTTCATCGATTTTAAATAAATCAAGTTCATTTACAGAATTACCGACATAAATTTACATATTAAAATGATTTGTAAAAACACAAAAAGTTTGATTCGCACTCTATTTTATTTTAATAGATCGTTTTGCTTGCCTCTTAATTACAAACGGTTCGTACCTACCTACTAAATTATCACAAAATATTTGATGGGTAGAAAGAGCGCCAGTTATTCGTAAAGGTAGTTTAGATAGAACATGATAAAAGTTAAAAAATAAAAAGCAAAACAAAAAAAAAAATGTAAATTGCCTAAGAACTTAGACTTACCAGGTTTTAATCTCAGTCTCTGTATACTGCACCTTTGGTATTGGTTGGCCGCTATAAATGAATTAGCAGTAGGGTTACTTATACAAGCTCACCTAATGTTATCTTTACTAATATTGTTGTAAATAAATGGAATCTGAGTAAGTGAATTAAAGAATTTAAAAACTCAAGGCCCTTGAGCAGTTTACTCAGATACACTAAACAGTTGTTACCCTGTAGAAAATGACTTACTATTTAAAATTATTAGCTATGGCAGCAAATTGTTCGCGGCGCTTACGATACTCCGGGTCCTTGAAACCAGGGTGGTCGGCGTCTAGCTCGGAGCCGTACATCAACACGTTTTGGGCACGATCCAGGTCAGAAATCTTTCGAGGAAACCAATGCATTTCGCCAAAATCTAAAATATACAGAAAAGCCCCTTTCAAAATTTGGTTTTGAAAACCTTCCAGAAGAGAATAAATTTCATTAAACAATGAGCAATCGAGCAATAATTAATAAGTAAAGTAGGAATCTACAGTTTGAATTGTGTACCGAAACTAGCAGCAGCAGAAAGAGGCGTCGGAGGCGGAAAGTCTTCGCCAGACTGCGGCCCAACTACTTCAAAATCTTGAACTTCTCGTTTCAGCATTCGCTTCAGCTGATCCATGCGTCGAGGGTCGCATTCCACGTCTACTAATATGTCCGCCTAAAAGCAATGGAAACCATCAACCGAGTTTTCAAAGGGTTTCAACATAGGATATCTCAGAAAGCGGCAACTCACGGCAGCTACTTCGGTGGCAGATTTCCTGGACTCTATGTGAAGCACGTTTATGCCTAGGTCTTGGAAGACCGATAGCACTTTTACTAAACCACCGACTTGGTTTTTCAGAGAGAATATAACTGAAATCCTCTCGCCGTCGGCATGTGGCGGCTGGTGAGACGCCATCCCGATTTCCCCTAACTTCGGGTGGTGAGGCACTGGATTCTTCACCTGCCAGTCAGCACCGTTTCTATACAACCACAGTCCGAGAAAGCCTTTGCCTGATCCACTCATTTTCTGACCAAAATAATATCAACAGAGTTTGGAGGATTCAAAATTTTAAACTAAAAGTTGTAAAAGTTTTAGTTGAATTTGTTCGGATGGCGGGAGACGAGATGCTTCGTTGCATTGGTTGAAACAAACTGCGGGCTCCTCCCGAGTCAGGTCGCCTTATAAAGAGAAGAGGCGCGGGAGACTTGCCGGAGGGTGGGTATATTTGATTGGCTGAATCAAGTGTTCGGTGTTACTTGGAAAATGTTCTCTTTTCACGCTATAAAGACGGAGACACACTTAAATGTATCAAAAATTTTATAGCTCTGTCGATTTGGTTTGATTTATTTATTTACTACACCTTCAGCAGCAACTATAATGTGATGTAACATTTAAAAAGCATAAAAATTCGTAGCGATCCGTTGTTAAGCTCGTCTAACTGTATTCCCAAATGAGGTAGGCTGAGCACACAAAACACTACATAGACAAAACTATGACTATTTCACGTTTCATGGCCATTTTTATCGTGACTATTTTTTTAGGTTTTGAGTTCGCAGGTATAATCACTATTATCATACCTAACACTACAGGTTGGTAGCCCACCATATACCGCATCTTACGACATCCACGGAAGAAATGGAGAGGTATTATTCTAAACCCGACACCACACGGAATCAGTATCTCAATTAGTTATTTTTGATAAAAAGCATTCAAATGTATTTATAATCGTAAGCGTTAACAAATCAAAATATTAATTGCAACAACTATCGGTGATGATGGTGACGATTGATGACAATGGTGTAGTTTGAAATAACTCACTAAGTTAAAGTGTTATCTGTTTTTCGTATGAACAATGGTATAATTTTACGAGCAATTTTCTGATGTAAAAGTAAACCGCGTCAGTATGTGCGTGGCTTGGGCACTAACGCCTATAAAAGCTTGTGTCAGTATAGACCGCGAGGAGGCGCTCCTCAGCCTGTCGGGAGTTAAACGGGCCAGTCACTGTATTTATTACCATTGTTTAGCGAAAAGAGCGTTCCCTATCATTCATTATCTAGTGAGGAGCACTGCCGTTTTATTCACTGTGCGGTATAAAATTAGAGCGGAGATATTTTCTGCCGAGGTTCGATGGGATCCTTTGTTTACCAAACCTCTTTGACCGTAGCGATAGACTTTCTTTGGTCCTATTTATAGCCCAAGTAACTACTCTGTTTGTAGTAGGTAAATTTACTTTTTTACAGGGAGGAGAGTTTTTAGGGTTTTCCGTAGGATCGCTATGCCTTAGGTCATCACATTGGTGTCAAAATGGTATAAATGTTTTATAATTTGTGATTCATTATTACATACATACATACATACATACGTCACGCCTGTGTTCCCAAATGGGCTAGGCAGAGCACAGGAAACGCTACATAGACAAAATTATGACTACTTTACTCATCGCGTACACTTGTAGTATGTTTTTTTTTTATTTTAGGTTTTCAGTTGGCAGGTGTAATAGTGACAGGTTGCTAGCCTGTCGCCCAAAACACACCTTAACCTAATTCCTTAATCGCCTCTTACGACATCCACGGAAGAAACGGAGAGGTGCTATTCTAAACCCGAAACCACACGGGATTATTGTTAATTGTTTCATTATATTCACCAATATTTAGTAAGTAATTTCCTGTTATACCATGCTTATTTTTTTAATACTTACCTATGATGCTTGCCATTGCCATGTCATGTCGATCCCAACCACAGAGTAAAGTAGACTACCTATGATAGTATACTGGCTAAAGTTACTCTATGTCTGGACTAACGAGGCGTGAATTAGATTAGATTCGTGACGTCAGCATCCGTTAGTGACAGTGCATGGGGGTTTTATCTCATTGTACCGTACATCATAAGAATATCCGCGCTGATGTATGTGGAGAGCTTTATACGTCGATGACGTTTGCTAAAAATAATAGTCTCTAGTTTGTACGATTTATTAGTGCTCAAGTGGTAACGAATGTTTTAACTAATTTGCAGGGGACCAGAGGGCAGGCTCGTTCTTTGCCCAGAGGATTGGTTTTGCCATTTCTGGGCACTCTCCCATCTGGTAGCGATTTGGAACTACTTTTCTATTTACATACAAAAATATATAAATCACACCTGTATTCCCAAAAGGGATAGGCAAAATACTCGAAAAACTACGTAGATAAAACCATGACTATTCTATGTTTCGTGGCCAGTTAATTAAAAACAACATCCTTGAGACAAAGTGTCATCTTAAAGCCATTAAGTATTTGATTTCATCTAACTGAAGAAGTAACAGCCTTGTAAAAGTGGTTTGTAATCAAATATATTCCACATTTAACTAATTAATCATGTTTACAAACTTATAAACATATACGTAGCCGCGTGTTTAACATTTTTCAATCTAATCGACGAACTACGCCCTGTGGTGCCGGGTTAGAATAGCACCTTCCTTAGTGTATTGTGGCCGATGGGCTAGCAACCTGTCACTGCAATGCCACGTTTAACCATCTGGATATCCTGAAATTGCTAAACGTGGCACTGGATTTTTGAATTCATGTGCTCTGCCTACCCCTATTGGGAATACAGGCGTGATAATATGTATGTATGTCTGTATCGACGAACTAACCAGTTTTGTAGTCGTCGTGCCTATTGCAGGACCCGATTTTGGCAAATAAACGTCGAATCACACAAATCAGGCCGACGCGACGGTCTCCGAGGAAATCAAATTAAAAGCAACGGCGACGCCACCAAAGGCCATTCATGTTCGGTAATACCGTTAGGTTTGAATTTGCTTTTGCAGAATCCAATTTTCCCAATAACCGTATACATTTTTTATACGTAAATAAAACAAACAGGATCGTTACATCGTTCTAAATGCATACTAATAACGTGGCTTTGTTGGTAGTGCTTTTAAATCAAACACTGCCCGATTGTCTTTCAAACCTGATCTTATAGCTGGTCAATTTTGAAGTTTCGTGTACGCGGAACTTTGTTAGATTCAAGGTCATTCACAACTGTTAAAAATCTCGATTCTTTGAATTAGATACGTCACAGATACCTTAATTAAGATTACCTAAGATTTGCCAGACATAGAATCAAAATATCAAAACGTTAAACAGAACATAGTGGCTGCTACACTTAAGTCTGCAATACTTGTCACTGCCTGTCAAGGTGACTGCAGTCGACGGACAATGTTGTAAAGACGACGTTCGCTTACATAAATACTTTGATCGCATTAGATGAATGACTTAGTGTAATCGCTGCTTAATCTAGTTTATGTGCGGGTCTGGTTTATTTTACATCTTATAGAACTATTACTACTCAATGCAACATAATATCTGCACTTTGCGTAGTAAAATTTAATCCTTACTAAAATTATAAATCAGAAAATGAGTTTGTTTGTTTGTTTGTTCCGCTTTCACGCCGTTACTACTGAACCGATTGCCTCGAAGTTTTGCAGACGTAAAGATAGAAGTCCGGATTAAATAATAGGCTACTTTTCCCTATTCCTTATCCCGGAAAAAATTGATGTTCCCGAGGGAAAACAAAAATATAGTCGATCGACGATAGATCGATATCAATCGATGACCGATCGATATGATAATCGATGGCGCTGTGTGTCGTTTGAAACGAGAAGTTTTCTTATAGTTGCGCGAAGTGAGTAGGGCGAAGCCGCGGGCGGAAAGCTAGTTAAGTATAAAACTACCGTGAGACTCTTTCAGAGTGAAATAAAATGGATGCACTCACGTATCGAGATTGCTCGACATGTTCTGGGCCAATTCGTGACCCATCATCGGGATCAACGTGTTACAACGGCTGCGGTGAGACGCGCGCCTCATGCGTTGCGGCTGTTTCTCTACACAAACGTGAGCGTGTAAGTCAACATGTTTTTCCTGGCTTATCCAATCCATGACCTATTTTCTGGCAATGAGAAGATGTTATCGCAAATGATCTAATCCAAGAGGTACGGTTATCCACATCGTTTAATTTACTACTACCATAGCTTTATTTTGGATTGCTTTCTGTATGAAATAATTTCAGTATTTACCTTTGTGTGTTATATTTTATTCAGTCTCTAAAGAAAGATCAAAAGGTAAAAACGACATCATTAATTTAAGGAGCGTCGGTAAATACGCCAGTTTCCTCCACAGTAATGTTTGCGTTCAAAACACTTTACCGTAGGTATTTAGTTTTAATGGTCTTCCCATTACTGCAGTACAATATTTTGAAAGAGCTTTTGATATAATAATAATATAGTTTTTTTTTCACCTACAGTATGTATAATGTCGCCATCTTACGTAACTTACTCGTCCCTTTTGAGTAGTGACGAATCTGTTTGAAGAATATTGAAGTTGCATTTTCTCGAACACACTAATGTCTAATAGGTGCCATTAGATTTGTCACAGATACCTTAACTGTTGTTAGTTGAGAAATAAAATCATTCAGATGAACGTAAACTTCCCTACGACTCCTACACAGATAACACAGCGGGCTGGTTCCATGGTATGGTAAATTTGTGAACACATTGTTCAAAAAATACATCAACCAGATAGATTGAAGTAGTTTCATTAGCATAGGTACTTTATGTTTATTTTAACTAGCTCGGTAACTGAAAAACCTTTACATTAAATAACTCAACATTAGTGTTTGAGTCGTGCCCTCCATGCCTTTGATACTTTTAAGTTTCAATCATCCCACGGCTGCGTGTGTGTTCAGCTCTCGGGCGTGCGCCGCCGCCCCCGGTGGGGATAAGAGTCCAGTTCGCAGACGACAAACAATTTTAAACCTTTTTACTTTCATTCCAGTTACTGCGGAGAGATTAAAGCTCTTGACAATTCCTAGTACCCTGGTCATAGGCTATTTCGGTGTTGACTGAAACTGGTCATTTATTATTATACTTACATCAAGACCATACTTTTTTGATAATACGTAGCCGTAGCTACAATGTCTGCGCAGAAGTAAAGAAGGGAGGCTTTAAGATTATTTTAATTAATTAATGTGGTTCATCTCTGATGCTTCTCTTGTTTCTTCTTTTGTATTACAGTAAACAACTGACAAACAAAATCTGTTTTTATTAAGCCTGTAATTATTTAGTATCCGGTGAGTCTTCAAGAAACAGTTGATAAATAAAACGTTTAATGGATTGTTAAGTAGCAGCGTCAATCGTGATTAACTGGGGAAATCCCGTTTATGCGTTTAATCTAGATCGGCGCACAACAAAGCATTTTGCGCAAAGGGCGTCAAGGGAGGTGCAAGGCGAGCTAGGGGAGCGTGCGCGCGCAGCCGCGCCGCGGGTCGATGCGGCCCGGGCGGCGGCGCATGCCCGCACCCTCACCCAACAATCAGGTGCAAAAGCGACATGGCCGACAGCGAGTTTGAAGAATTTCGAAGAGTTTTCGACAGATTACCACAGCACACAAAGGCTCCGACGCCGTTCTATTCGTAAGCGCATTCTTCTCTCTATACTGTCTATACAAAATAAAAACCCGTTACGGTCGTGTTAGCTAGCCCAAGTAATCACGTGAGTGAACTGTCGAAGACGTATTGCGTTACACCATGAGTGAGTCAGGCGGTCGGGAGATCTCCTAAAGTTGGAATGTGGTGTTACAGTTTAGTGCCAAATGTGGGTTTGGATGACGAGTCGCCGTCGTCAAAAAGCGACGGGACTCCGGAAGACGACCGAGGCTGCGTGGGCGACAATGACTCGGGCGGCGCGGCGCCCGTGGCCCCCTCGCCGGGGCCCTCGCCTGACCTCGCGGAGGCGCCCCGGACCCCACGGCACCAGACCTTCGTCAACGGCGAAAGGCGCCGACGAAAACTCCCTGAAATACCAAAACATAGAAAATGTAAGTTACATTTTTAGAACTAGTTTATGCACCGGATTCCTGTTGATTGTTTTCGTTGGTTCAAGACCAAAGTTTATGGCCGGTTCGATAGTTTAACGCTGGCGCTTGCATCGGTCCTATTAATAGATTCTGCACCTGCGCTTTGGCGAATGCAAACGATTAGAGAACCACCAAGTACAAAAGTGTAGCTGATGCGATTTCACGAAACCTAGCCTCCTTTCCTGCTTGAAGATCATACAAGATATTGTAATGACAAAACAAGGTACACTCTTTGCAAATTACTGTAGAGCCTGGAGATGACTTTTCAATGGTTTTTGTGTACATTTATGTGGGAAACGGAACGCAAGCATGAGTGAATGAGACAGATGTATGACAGTGTGAACGGATGAGCGATATAGGAAGACTAGAACTAGATTTAAGATGGCGGATGATTACGATTTTGGCTTAGCACAACGGATTGATGGATTTTGTTTAATAAATTTCTAAAATTACTCAAGCGTTTCACTCTGAGCAATCATCCCCACATATTTTTGGGGGCTCGTCCGGGATGAGCTCAGAGTCGAAGCTGCAAAAATTACGACGATAAGACGATTAGTACGACGACGACGAAGACGGCGACGGCCATTGCGACGGCATACTAAAGACGAAGATGGCAGAAAATAACGGTGATTCAGGCGCGGGGCAGTTTTACTTCGACGGTTCCTGTCCGTTTAACGGCGAGGACAAGACGTATTCCTCGGTAAAGTGGGCGCAGGACATTGAGGACAATGCTGAAGTCTTCGGTTGGACAGAACGGCAAAAACTCGTGATCGCGCGCAGGTCTCTGTGCGGTACGGCAGGCCTGTGGGTAAAAACCGAGAAGGTATTCAAGACGTATGACGAACTTAAGAACGCGCTCATAAAAGAATTCCCGGATTCGATTAGTTCTAAAGAAATGCACGAGCTGATGGCGGCAAGAAAGAAGAAAAAAGACGAAAGCTATTTCCAATACATGCTAATTATGAAAGAGCTGGGCAAAAGAGCAAAATTCCCTGATTACGTCGCTATACAATACATTGTTGACGGCATAGAAGACTCAAGCATGAACAAAATTATTTTATATGGCGTCACCACTTATAGCGTATTAAAAGAAAAGCTAGTGATTTATGAAAAGATTAAATGTGAAATGAAGAAAGAAGCAAGAGTTGAAGCAGCTGGAAGAAAAGAATACGAAGCATCAACAACAAGTCGGCGTTGTTATAATTGCGGCGAAAATACTCATGTGTCCGCGCAGTGTCCAAACGGCGTGAAGTGCTTCCGTTGCAACAACTACGGCCATATTGGTGTTCGGTGTCCTACGATTGGTCACCGCGAAGCAGAACGAAACGTTTCTACCGAGTCGGCAAAACAGGCATCGGTTCAGAAGCCGGCGCGTGTCATTGGCAGAGGCGCACCTCGGTCGGTAAAACTGCGTACGGCTATGTTTGGAACGACGGCGGAGGTGACACCAGCCAATGAGAACGAGATTAGCTGCGGCGGCCATGAAACTGAAACGTCAACGTCAGACGGTGACAGTCCAGAGGTTATGCAAATTGTAAACACGAACGCGCGAAGTGTTGAAGTTGCTCAAAAGCCTGTTAAAACTGTTTTAGTTGCGAAGAATTTCAGTTCACTCGCACTTATTGACTCTGGCAGCGATGTCAATCTCATCTCGGCAGAATTGTGCAGTAAACTTACGACGGACCAGCGTAACGACGACGGTGTTTTAACTTTAACCGGCTTCGGACGATCGAAAGTGCAATCGATGGGCAGGATTACGACGGACATTACGATAGACGGAACGTGTTACGGCAGTGTTGCATTTTATATCATACCTAGAGACAATATGCCGTACGATGTAGTTATAGGAAATGAGTTTATGAAAGATGTGACAGTGGTGATGACTAACGGGAGCGTTAAGATATACAGGGAGCAGGATGAAAGGTTGTCGTGCGTTAATTGCCTCACAGGAGTAGGCAATAAGCATGTGAGTGGAGTGAAAGAAGTACCTAATAGTGTATTACAGCGCAGCAACACCACACCTTATGAACTGTCAATAGTAACAAAGACGAGATATGAAGAAGACATGAAAGTACTATTACAGGAAGAGACAGCTAAGCAATTTGATGGTGAGAGAGAAGAACTTCGACTAAAAGCTAAGACTAAAATCAAGACTGTCCAGGAAGAAGAAAGAAATTTTTATAAACGACGGAGGCAGCAGAGTCAGACATATAATTTAGCAAACCTAGTTGCTATCAGAAGAACCCAATTTGGAGCAGATTTAAAGCTGAAACCTAAGTACCTACAAACCTGTAGAACTCCCAAAGTGCACAACAACGACCAATATGACATGAAGGAAGGTAATAGCGGAACAGGAGGACGTGACTGCACTTCCAGCGCTATTAATTGTATAAAGGGATGGCCAGGGGGGCACTACTGAAGGACAGATAATTAAGTTTATTTTTGTTGTTTTTTGTTAAATGCTCCAGAGTAAGATGACAGTAAGGAAAGTTTTGTGTTGTTATGTGATGTTGTTATGTTAGTTATGAGCTGCTGTGTAGGTAACCAGTATTTCTATTATGTTAAGTTCACTGTGAAACAAAGTAATATGGTTTATTTTACATTTATAGGATTAAAGGAATTTCAGATAACTGATGATTTAGGACTGATCAAGTTAAAGTAACAGATGTAAATAAAGTTAATGAATAAAACTCCATTTCACAGATCTTGAGGCTTGTTAGTTTAGTAATGGTCTTAAGTCTAAGTTAGCATCAAACTTATAGCTATAGTAAATAAAACATAAGATTGTATAATAAGCATGTTTATTTAAAAAGGTAAAAAATGATGTAAACAAGTAGTCTAAGTAGGAAAGGTGAAGCGTGAAAGATCGTCTGAGGACAGACGAGCGAGCAGGATGGCCGAATGTGGGAAACGGAACGCAAGCATGAGTGAATGAGACAGATGTATGACAGTGTGAACGGATGAGCGATATAGGAAGACTAGAACTAGATTTAAGATGGCGGATGATTACGATTTTGGCTTAGCACAACGGATTGATGGATTTTGTTTAATAAATTTCTAAAATTACTCAAGCGTTTCACTCTGAGCAATCATCCCCACATTTATTTCTTTAGAAATTACTTGATATAATTGCAGTTAGCTGAATACAAAGTACGATCCATACTTTGCGTATAATTATAATATATTTTTACTACTTAAATATTGAGACTGTTTCATTCCGATTAGGTTACAAATTGAGTACTCAATGTTATTTTGAAAGTAGGCTGACACGTATTTAGCTACCTTGGTTTACAAAGCAAAAGTGCGCATGCGTTACTCGCTTTAGAGTTCGGTCAGTCGCAAACAGAAAACAACGCAATTTTAGAACTACTGATTAAATAGAGATGAGATTTAATCATTATTAAATTAACTATTTAGGTGTTTTTAACAATAGGTACTTCCTATTTTTTTACCACTACTAAAACCACTAAAAAAACTATTAAAATTTGGTTTTCTAATTTTACAAAATTACTCATTCAACGGCAAAACAATTTGCCTGGTTACTATAGAAAATCTTTGAATTTGTTGAGTACATTTTCGCTAAATTAGGAAAGTCATTCTTTGATTTCGTTATTAGTTCAATGCCAAAACAAAACGGACTTGAATTTAACATCCAATTGAACCAAAGCTTAACCGTAGAGACTGATTTCATTACTGCTCTTCCAGCCACTATACTGGCTTGTGGCCAGCCGGCATCGCTCGCCGACGAATTAGGGGCCCTTGCGGGTCCCCTGATCCGGCCAGGATGCCAGGGGCGCCCCCTCCTGGTGCTCAAGTGCGGGTACCTCCTCGACGAGGACTCCAGCCCGGACTCGGAGAGACTTCAGAGCCTGGGCGATGTCGACAGCGGCCACAGCACAGCACACTCGCCCATAGACACAGGCCCTAAAAGTCTGTCCCCGACACCTTTACAACAGAATGGTATGTGTGCTTTGTAACTTATGACTACAAATAAATATAATATGTGCAAAGCTGATTGCGTAAACAAAAGCCATGCGCAATATTCTGATCATAATTAATATCAAGTAAAAAAATTACAGCTGTGAATTTGTTTTTATAGATGAAATATATTATTCTCTAAAGATTTCGCATTCTGCGTCAAGGAAGCGTTCGTTCAGCTAGTTGCTCTATTATTAGCTGGTTATACATTTTGTCATATTAGTATACAAGGTGTTACAAAAATACGGGTAAAGCAGAAAGGGGTTACATATTTTTTGATAACAACAAATACTTATCGTTTCGTAATATCTGAATTAGAAAACAGCCATTTTTTTATCTTAATAAATAATGTTGCTAAAAATAAAAACATTGTTTGCAAACCTTTTTGAAAATTGAAAATCCATCAAAGAAAACCCTCTGTTAAATAATCTATGATAACTTCAGTTCTATTAAGTGACAGCTTTCTAGGGTTAACAATATTTTCGCTTTAATATTTATTGCATTTTTTACCCGGTCTTATGTAACACGCTGTATATAAGCAGAGAAGAGCCAGTTTTTATTTGCAATTTTTGGTGTTCTGTTATCATCATCGAATATAGACTAGCAGACGTTTTAACACGAGTAAGTCCTAGACACTATTTTTTAATAACTACGTCAAGGAAAATCGGCGTTTACGAAAGACGGTAAGTGTGAAAGTGATATTGAAAGAAGAGTGAATGCAGGAAATACAGTTAATGGAGCGCTGCGCGCCTTCATGAGCAGTCAGAAGGTGTCGAAAAAGGCGCGTCTGGCTGTGCACAGAGGGGTGCTCGTTCCAACACTAATGTACGGTAGCGAAAGTTGGGTAGGTATGGCAAACGAAGCATAAAAGTAGAATAAATGCAGTAGAAATGAGAGCGTTAAGGAGTATGGAAGGTGTAACACTGAAAGACAGAATACGAAATAGTGTGATAAGGGAAAGAGCTGGGGTGAAAGTAGATATAGTGAATAGAATTGAAAAAAGTATGCTTAGTTGGTTTGGACACATAGAGAGGATGGATGAAAGAAGACTGACAAAACAAATCTATACGGGGAATGTGGATGGGTGCAGTGGGAGGGGAAGACCTAGACGGACGTTCCGTGACCAAATCGCGGACGTTTTAGAAACAGGTCAGGTCAAGAGTATCCGAAACCGACGAGCATGTATGAGGAGATTGATGAACGTGGATGAAGCAAAAGAGGTATGTCAGGATCGTAGCGAGTGGAACAAAGTAGTCTCTGCCTACCCCTGTGGGAAAGAGGCGTGACGATATGTATGTATGTATGTATGTCAAAGAAAATGATATCATACTAACATTTGTTGTTCTATTTAACAGAAACAAACATTTCAGTTTCCCCATCATCCAGTTGTAGCATCAGTGGTATTAATTTTGCTGGCAACATGACCACAGTCCCGCACAGCCAGCTGGAAATGCTCGAAGCCACGCACAGAGGCCTACATAAATTCAACCCGAGGCATCACGACGAAATCGAAGTGGAAATCGGAGACCCTATCTATGTCCAGAAGGAGGCTGACGACTTATGGTGCGAAGGTATTGGAACAAAAGCTTTTAGTACCTTTATATCGACATTAGAATGATTATCTGTAACTTCTGACGTGAAATGGTCGTGGTCTTTTCAATGCAGCGTTTTGTGTGTCGGCAACGGTAGACATTTAAACATCTTTTTTGTCCTTTACTTTTAAAATTGGTAACAAACGAAAAATCTAACGATAACTATCAACAAATGTTTTTTGCAGGAGTCAATTTAAGGACCGGTCAGCAAGGAATATTCCCATCAGCCTATGCCGTGGATATGGACTACAATGATTTCGACCCAGCCAATGCCAAAGTGAAAAGAGAACGCTATTTATTAGGGTAAGTACATAACTTCAATTTGCAGTTCAAATAGTATTGTTTTGTCAAGTAATCAAAAAGATCAGTGCTAAACAGCAATTGCCATACAACAATCAAATTTAAAGCCATGGATTGTTTCACCAACAGAGTAAATTGGGGTCAAGAAGGAAAAGACCGGATGTTTTATTTACATAGGTTATGACCTGTCTAGGCCAATTTACATTTTGTGAGCTTTTTTAAACGTGTATTATTTTGATAGTATGAAAAAAACTGCGGTCCATTCCTTAAGACGTTTCATAGGCTTAGCGATGGCCGTAAGACAATTTTGATACTTTAGTTGAGTACTTGGGTTGGGATGAAAGCGGACAAAGCAGATATTTAACAAGGAGTGTAATAGATAGACATTATAACTGGTTGAACTGTTAATGTTTCAAATATTTTCTTTTAATTTCGGTATTCGAAGTCCGAAAAATAACTGGCCATCATTCATTCTGTGCAACAAATATAACACTGTGCCATCGTAAAAATTGATGGCAGCTTTAAAATACGCCGTAATGATTCACTAAACCAAACTATATTTCATTCAAGGAGACAAGATAATGGGGAAAACATAAAATGCAGAGTTCAAACTTAGCTACCTTTGTTTTATCAAAAAGCTGTTGACAATAGTAACTTCATAATAAAATTTTCGTACAATTTTCAGTGGTGAATTATTATTTATTAAATGGACTTTCACCAACGAATAAAGTTAAATAATGTGTCACTTAGGGGTCGAGCAAAAATAAAAAATAAAAAACACTTTGAATGAGAAAATTATTTTAACGTCTTTTGATATTTTTACTTCCAATTCCAAATAAAGATAAAAATTAACTTCTATTATATATTATATTAGCCAGATGTGAACACGTATTTCGAGATTGTCAAACGTCGTAGACTTTTTGTCTTTGTCATTTGTATGGGATTTCGTCACAGAGAGAGCGCTATATTAACTTGTTTCCGTGAATGAGGTATAAAAATTCACTTGCTTCAAGCAATGTACCATCGAACCAACTGATTCCTGACCCACAATAGAACCTATTCACAGGGAACGTCATAGTGACATTGCATTGCTTGACAAAGGAAATGTTAATGACGTTTATTGTGACAACGTTCTGCGGTGGGCAGGAATCAGTTGGTTCGATATTACCATTTTTATCCAGGTACATGGGGTCAGTAGAAACGTTAGCACACAAAGGCACAGGAGTGGTGTGTCAAGCCGTTAAGAAAATAGTCGGCGAATGCAGTGGAGAGCCGGGGGCGCAGCCTTGTATACTAGAAGTTTCCGATCAAGGCTTGCGTATGGTCGACCGGTCAAAACCAGAGGTGATTAACATTCTTATTAATACTGATATATCCAGGCTATAGGTACAAGTTTTTTTTTACGATCTGCTGCTTTATAGGGTTCAGGGTAAACAGAATAAACCACTTTAGTTTCTAATTCCTTGTTTTAAACTATATGTGTTACAAGCCATGTAAAGTAATCTTCTTTGTGTGCACTTGGCCTAAAATGTATTAATCTATATGACCGTAGGTATGATCATAGGACTGGTTACGTGACAATCCAATAAGATTGTTATGCAATAAACACGAGCATGTGCAAGACACTTATTACTTTAACGTTGCCAAGTGTACCTAATAAGAGTAATAAGTATCAAATTATTCATTACATTCTGAAAATTTATATTACCTATGTCTTACACCGACAGAAAGATACGAGTTTTTTATTTATTTTATATACAAAGGCTAAGAACACTGTACCGGAGCGGGATAAGATCCGAAGAATTGCGATATTTTGAATTAACATCATTTTAAACCATTCTTTAAACTTCAGTGGCACTGCAGGGTACTATTAGGAACAAAAATGGAAGCCTGCGTTAGCTGTGCGGACGAAAACTGGTTAGGTATGTTATCAACTATAATAATTTAATTATGGTGTTATTCTTGGCGTGCAGAGAGGTGCTAATGGGCCGTGTATCGACTATTTCTATTCGCTGAAGAACGTTTCATTCTGCGCGTTCCATCCGCGCGACCACCGCTACCTGGGCTTCATCACCAAACACCCCACGCTGCAGCGGTTCGCTTGCCACGTGTTTCGAGGCCAAGAGTCAACTAGACCTGTCGCAGAAGCAGTAGGGTAAGTCCTTACAATATTTAAAGCTATCTCTCCCTTTTTATAATACAGTGTAATTTAAAAGCGACTGACATTACCAATCTGTTTACAGGCGAGCATTCCAGAGATTTTATCAAAAGTTTATAGAAACGGCATATCCAATCGAGGATATATATATAGAGTAAAGCTATGTTATACCAGTAGAAGTTATAAGGGCTTTTCCGTTGCATTTGTCACAGTTATCGAAGATAGACTGTGGGCGGGCTGGACGACGTACGTAAATAGAGATAAGCGATCGTGTTCAAAAACACGCTTCTAAGAGTGCTGAGCTGGATGGTTGCTGGTAGGACTTTGGTGCTAACATGTTTTCTCCCGATCATTATCAAATATAGTTTCTTTATGTGAAAAATCCCCACAGTGCTACGTGAAACCCTTTAAAAGTACTTACATAATTGTGACTACTGTTTTGTAATTTTTGCGGCTTTTTTACGGCTTGCAAGCATTTTTGACTTGAGAGGAGAAAATCTGTAAGCACTTGTGTAAAAAAGACGTTTACTGTGACAAGTCAACGAAATCTTTGAACTCGTTGTCGAATGCTGTGTCGCCTACCAAAAATGTTTCAAGTATTTTTAATAATATCATTTAGGTAAGTGTGGAATGAATCAACATCAATAATAAATTAGAACAAATTTAAATTGTTTTTAAAGTTTTACATATTCAATCGTGGATCAACTTTAACTCCGAAAAATAATATAATTTACTTAACCACCTTGGCAATAATTCTCAGCCAGAAAGATTTATACTTTAAAATTTAACTATGTTGGATTGAACTACCTATTGTATACAAATGTTCGTGAAGATCCACGGTGGATATCGTAAATCTTAATTGAACTTTTTCGAAACTAAATGGAGGAAATAAGTTACAAAATCGAAATGAATAGCGAAATGTCTGGACTGCGCAAAATGAACTCAGACATAACGATAATATCGTTTACTAACATGATACTTTACTATTGTAAACTCTAAATAGAAAAGAACCATTACAAGTGGCTATAACAGTCACGGTTAGGTTAACATTTCAACCCCCCTATGAAATGGATTAAGAGAAAGCCTAATACTAATAATACATAATACATTATATTAATATTACGTGCGTTCATAACTGCCGCCTCACCTCATATGGACAACAATGAATAATGTTATAAAAAAAAGCATTTTCATGTTAAAATAATAGCCTCATACGATACTACAGACGATTTCCCTTTCTCAACATTTAACCAAACAAAACAATTGCCTAAAAGAACAAGTGTGAGGTTGTTAATGTTCGTAAATACGTTCGGCCATACATTGTATTTTTCATTCCTGCCTAATGTTTATCTATTCAATTACATTTATTTAATTTGTTTAGTAACAGAATATTTTTTTTATAACTTTTCACATTTAATTCCATTACATTTTGAAGGTTTTATTGTTGTTGTCGTTTCAGATCTGATATTATTTTTATTAGGTACGCTAAAATATTTTTGGGTCAAGTAGATTAAATAAATTCTAATAGGATCACTATCTTGCAAGATCGTATTGTGCTCTGTAATTCTGTTTTAGATTTGTATAATTTTATTAATATTGGACTAACATGCTCAAAAAGCAGGTAAATTTACTGTGAACTAAAATGTATTCGTCTAAATTCTGTTTTGTGTTGTGATGTATACTTAACGTTTGCTATACCTAACTATATCAAAACAGGTATAATTATGTACCCTTTACAAACAATAGATTTTTATTATAATATGACAACAAACATCACGAAAGTCTGCCAAAAAGTACTTTCACTAATATTGTTTCTATTTAGTGGATTAATCACTAGGTTTACATAAATGGCAGTATAAATCCGAAGATGTACAAAATGCATTAAAACTAAAGAATGCCATGTGTCTTATTCTGTTTATTAATAAAAGACTATCGATCAGAATGCAAATAATAATAAAAATACGTTTAAATATAATGAGTTTTGATGTTAATTGAAGTATTACGACAGCAATTTCGTTTAGCATAGTTAGTCCAGAGTAATTAGTAGCCTCTTTTAGGGAGTATGATGTACCTACTAATAAACCATTTAAGTAGATTTTAAGGCTATTAAATAAAGCGAGCCATTCCAAGTCACTGTACATATAAGACTTTGGGGCATTTTCGCTTTGATACTTATAGAGATCAAACTTATAGTCTTAAATAACGTAGAGTTAAATAAATAAGAAGCAGTACCACAGTCAAACCTTAAATTAAACTCTATAGCTCTGTTATTGTTACGTTAATTGACGGTAGTTAGTTAGGTTAACACGCTCGTCGGAAATATTCGTCATTCTGATTTGATTACCAGTGCTCATAATAGGCGATAAAATTGTCTAACCATCGCGCAACGATTTCATGCAATACTAATTACTTATCTGTTAATTGAAATTTACTTTTTGTTTAGATATTCTGGCTTCATTTGTTTTTAGGATCTACGCTTAAGAAGTGGCCACACCGCTACAGCTCAAATTATAATGGAGTGCTGTAGACTCAGTGGCATGACCCAAGAATTACGTTTTAGTGCGTACTCATACATACAATTCCAGGTACACTTAGCAAGCGGTGTGGCAGCTTCTTTATCCAAATCATCGTATTTTCGTCAGACGACGTGTCTTGAGTGATGAGACCAATATGTGCTATTTCACAAGAAGAGTTGTATTTCGTCACGGTCTCTATTACATAAATATAAAATAACATTAAACCTCAAAAAATGCCTAACTGTAACTAAACATAGTGCGTTTGTACGTTTGAAAAGTGTTGTTCGTTTGAGACAATTAAGTTGGAACTATTTTTTTTATTCAATACCGAGTATTATTTGCTCTTTAAGTATAACAGTGGTTTTACGAAATGAACCTTTGGCTGCATTAAATAACCTGCCAAGAATAGGTAAAAACCTGTACTTCATTAACGAGTTTATAAATCGTAACCATCGTGCCTAAATAAAACATAGGTACCTACCTACTCACGTAAGGTGCCTTTTTAACCGACTTCAAAAAAGGAGGAGGTTCTCAATTCGACCTCTTTTTTTTTACATCATAATACAGCGAAGTAATAGCCACAGGAAGGCTTACGTATATTTACTAATCAAATATTGTTTTAAGTGAATCTAATCAGAGCACTATTCAACTCTTCATAGTAAATAATACAACTTGTAGTAGGTACGCTATTCACGTAGTCGTGCTGTACTTTTCCTACAAGTATGCCTTTAAGCTAGGCATAAACTGAGACTAGAACCTCATTAATTCAAGACTCAGAGTTATTTAATGTGCACGGAACCATCGCCCTGCCTAAAGACCGCCCAACCAACCAAAGAACACGCGACTGGGAAAGAGTCGAGCGCATCTTCTTGGAAAGCGAACAGTCGTCATAAATAGGTTATTTATATACTTGGTTACCTTAACGCCATATTTGAAAAGCCGTACGTGATGACTGAAAGACTAAAAGCGACATGGTACTTATTTGATCACTCATTTATGACGTTAACTGTATGTACTACCGGTATTAGGTAATTCATCATAGATCAAGCTCGTGATAACAATATTGTAATAAAATTTGCTGTGGAACTGTTCAAAATCCAAAAAAAATATCCTGGACGTGTCTAACTTACGCACCGAGGATTTCGAGTCTTCATCTAAATAATGTTTGGGCTATTTTGTAGGTATAGTCTAACTAACCTAACCAGAGTACTTGTGAAAAATTTAACGCATTTAAAATTGAATAATTACATAATGGGACAACTTAATGTAAGTAATCTCCTCCAATGGACCCCAGATCGCGTTAGTCGTCACTTAGAGGTTTTAACATAATGTCATATAGCTCAAACGGTGTCTCTTAAACCCTCAAGTGTCTCTCTCTTAACCGGATTTTTGATACAGAATTGGGCAAAATTTCAGCATTTGATGATACTTTCGCATTTAGTTTAGTTGAAGTTAAAAACACTCACTGAACGATGAATATTTTTTTACTACAAAACAGTCATTCCGTGTAATTTGGTAGGTAAGCTATATTAGTAAAATTTCTTGTTCCTTTACTTTTAACTTAGAGTTACATTTTTAATTAAGTAGATGTAAAACTAATCAAGATAAGTCATTATATTTCTTTTCACTTCTACGTATTTCTCCGTAGCAATAACTACAACGTATGTTTTATGGTATTTTTAATCATAATTTCGATATAAGTAGGTACTTCGTAGGCTAAGCATTAATATAAAAACTCCCGTTTTGTACTAAATACGACATAAATCACAAAGGTTTTCTCATCTTTAAAACAAATCGAAGTCTACCATAAAACATAGTAATTAATTCTTAGGTAATTTTAAGGCAAAGAAAAAAAGTACTAAATTACTAAATTAATTAAGATGTCAGGATTTGTCTGGAGTAATAAAATAATGGCGTCGTAGTGTTTTGATTTTTAGCATAAAAACAATACATAACTATTATAATTATGAGCGGTATAACATTATTTCAAACGATACCAATCTTAAGTTTAGTCAGGTCTATCAATATTCTGTTTAGGTACCTTGCTTTGAGCTGGTCAGAGCTAAAACATTTTCATTGGCAACGCATACCTGCATTCGATTGCAGTCAGTTGCGAAGGGAGCTGAAAAAGACGGCGATGTACGTGAATAACGAAACGTTTGGATTACTATCAAGGAATAACTTTCGTTTAAATGGGCGAAACGTGCGCGTACGCGGACGAGCCAGCGCGTAGTGACGTCATAACGTCTATAAATATGACGGTGGTGTGGCATGGATACTGCAACTCTTCGTAAATTAAACATTATGAGTAGGTAGTTAAGGCGCAGTGGAGCATGAAGATTTTCGAACCGCTTAATTTTTGCAATTTGTTAAGCGACTCGGTTTTTTAAACAAAACCTTTGACATTTATTATGCGCCACCACAGAATAACGACAGAAACTTTATTAGTCTGAAAATATTTTTTAACCTAGCAGCAACAGAATAATTTAACAGAATTCCGCTGTCAATATTTAGACTCATGAATTGTATCTTACATAGTTTATTTTTCTCTAGTAAGTACCTAGGTACTAAGCTTGTTCCTGGCTTTATCTTTATACCTGCAGTGAGGTTCCAATGTTATATCTTATCGTTACTCGGAGGAATATGTAAAACTGAATACAACTACATATACGTACCTAAATAGTTTCAACCAATTCGGTTACTTATAGGTACAGACACGCGACCGTAGGCTCACGTCGGCGTCTATTTTGGCCTCACTAACTAACTAATGGAGGAATTCTAATGATTTCCAGATGATCCGATGACTACGCGCCGCGTAGGTACAGTCAAAACGGATATTTTTATACACAATTTTAAAATGATCTTATAATATGCACATTTTGCACTCAGTAGATCCATATTTTGTTGTTAGTTGGCATACGATTTAATATAAAAACTATGCTGATGCGTTTTGAAAATTTCCGCACCAATTGAAATTCAACATTAGCCTATTATTATCGTTATTAGCGTTAACCATTAAACTAGATGTTAGGCTGACGAAATTGAATAATAATTTAAATATGTCACTAAATAAATGTAATTCACCCATTTAGTTTTTCTCTATGATGGTTACAGCGTTGAAGACAGACATACAGTAATTTTTTTAACAACAAAAGGTGCGTCAGCGCCACAAATTGATTGATTTATTTATCAGATAGGTATAAATTTATTTATTCAGTATTACAGAATACGTTATACAGTGTGAAACTGCCGTATTAAACGTATACTTTACAACTACTTATTATAAAATTTTAAACAGACACAAAATAAAAATAAGTATAACAAGTCGAAACCTGGTTATTATATTATTATGGTAGTCCCATCAATTTACATGCGAATAGTTTTATTTCCATTATTTTATAATAGTATGGTAATAATTATGTGTAACTTTAGTTAACAGATATTAAGAGTATTTTATTAACTTGTTTCATCAAGAGTAAAAATCATAGAATAATAAAACTTATTCTTAAAAGACAGTTGAATCTATTCTAAAAATGTAGATATATTTACAAGTGTACCTAGATTATAAGTGCTAAAGTAATTACTCCTTGACAAATATAATAATCTAGCATAGCGCGTACGTAACTCGATAAATAATTCTAATAGCATACCTAGTCTAGTATTCTGTTTTTGAGGTTGTATTAGGCAAGATAGTGGTAAGAACGTAATATATTTTGTATTACATAAGAGCTTCAAATTAACATTATGAACCCAATGTAATTCGGACACTACGAGTACCTATGCAAATATGGAATCAATCCAATATAATTTAGTTATTCTTTTTTTTATTACAAATTTGTACAATCAGACAACATAATGGAAAAGGCAGTGAAATACAAGTATAATGGGTGGCCTCATCACTAATTAATGCTCAATCAATATTCTTGTTTGTAATGTTTAACTTCGATTTGTTTTGTGTTTACTTACTTAGCAGTATAATAAGTTCCTGATAAGTATTGGGTACTACGTTACTTTCTTCGTAACGGCGGCACGGCATTTCGCTATTCATTCTGCAGTAAATAATGATTGATTTAATTATAAATTGTAAAAGTATCATGAGAATCTCAATCACTGTGATATAGAACAGTTGGAATCGTGTGTATATATAAATTCGATTATTCTTTAAACTTTATTGAGTACTGTATGTAAATTTTGTTTTCGCTTTAGGTATTGACTGATGGATATCACGTAAAGTATTATGCAGCTGTCAAAAATTAAGTACCTACGTTCACACATATGTTACGATGGTTATAGGTATTTATCATAAATGTATTCTTGTATTATCTGTATAAAATAACTCGATTGTTAAACCGTTGGCATCGGCTGTATAAAAAAATAATCGGTACCTATTGAATGAGGTTTGTATTGAGATCCCAAGCTTTTGATAATGATAGCTGAAAAAGTGAAAAGGCGTGATAAGTAAAAAGCACAACGGCTTTTTGAAACGCATTTAATCTTAAAATATGTAAGCTCTACCTATTGGGTTAAGAGGTGCGATTGAAAGACTATGATACTTTGTTTTCAGATATTAAATGTCTTCAAAATACTATGAAATGAATATTGCAACCCTCCTATGAATATCAAAATCTATGTAATGTTTTAAACTTTCGCGATTCTCACTCATATTTATATGTATGTACGCAGGACTTAATCACGATTTCATTTACCTTCTCGACGTTTCAGCCGCGTTACAGCGACCGTGGTCACGAGTTGACTGAAGCAGAGCACGTTTGTTTCGCAGCCCGGGTTCTTCAAACTACCCGCACCTGATTTTCATAAGTAACGGCTCCTCGAACTACCCGCCTTTCATCAATATTGTCCACCGTCACCCTATCACACCGACACACAGCACTAACAATGTCAGGCGCTCGCTCCAAATGTTCGTCTCTAGGCTGACACTTATTAATAACCGGATTCCATGAAGACGAAAGCTTAAATCCATCACCTCGGTTAAAATTTTTATGTTTTTTAATCTCAACCGCTTTACGCACTATTCGCGAGTAACACGAACTGCGAAACAAACGTCGTGCTCTGCGTCAGCCAACTCGTGACCACGGTCGCTGTAACGCGGCTGAAACGTCGAGAATGTAAATGAAATCGTGATTAAGTCTCGCGTACATACTTATAAATATCAAAATCTATCTCGGAATTGTACTAAGTTTTATACTTACCTATGTACACTCTTAACTTGAATATGTATTATTTTATCAGAATACTACGAGGATGAAAGATATCGAACATTATAAAATTGAGTATTATATAGTTGGTTCCTTATTGTATACTATGTTGTATCTCGTCACACTTGCATACCTACTGTACATTGTTAAGTAAGTACTTACATAAAATACCTACATATTAAATAAAAACGTATATTTTTAATTCAAACTACGTATAACTTTACACTGAGAGCATAGTAATGATGAATAATCAACGAAAAATACGTTTTTCTATGTTTTTTTCACATGAAGTTGATAATAGGAACTACATCTATGAAATAATTTCTATAGCCTCAATAGCGCGTAGTACGTAGGTACTACACGATTATAATACCTAGGATTTGACTCAGGCGTAAGGCCAGCCTTACACTTGTAAGTTTTACTTACTTAAGTAGGGACAAAGCTATAAGTTAGAACAAAACAGCAATACTCATCTCTCTTTTTAGCAGATGTCCCTCACGTAAGTAAAACTTACAGGTGTATAGCTGGCCTTAGAGCAAAACTTGTACGACTACCAACCTCAACTTCCTTTACAGTGCAGATTAAATTACTACATAGGTAGTTAACTGACGTACCGTAGACTATGCAGAGTAGATCAGTCATAACATAAGTTATATTTTGAAACGTTCAGGTTAAATCTTACTATGCCATATGACTTGGATTACAAGTTCGATATTGATAGAAACGATTACTATACTTAAATAAATATCTTTGGCCTATATTCATCTGCCTGCACGTAAAACCATTGTGGTCTCAAACGAGACAGAATTTCCAGTTAAAAAGTGACAGCGCCCGGTCGCTGCGGCATAATTCGGGAACACGGTATTCCCGGTCGTCGCTACAGAAATGACAATATAACTAGTAACCCAGCGAAACCTAGAAACAATTTGAAAGAAAACAAAGCTGAACAGAGCTGTGACTCAAATGTTATTTATTTTTTCAATACTTAATTGTAATTGCATAGGCAACTGACATTGCATTTAAATATAAATATAGCGGGGGAGAGTTTTCTTAATAGTTTAATTTGAAAATTAACTAAATTGGTTTCAAATGAAACTATTTTCCGATTTATTTTGTGGACTTGTATTGAGAAAATGTGGATGATAATATTTTACCTTGTTTAATGCAGTCAGCATCATCCGTCATCATCGACATAAGTAATACACAAACTTCTATCAACAAATATTAACAAAAAGTGATTGATCGGATATTTAACGTTGCGTCAAGTATCAACTCAAATTTATAAAATGTTTTAAATTACAATGAGTAGTAGTGTACTTCCGACTGATATTTTGTTACTTCGGTTACTGATATGTTGTAACTCTTTAATCGAACCATGTAGTGTTATCGATCGAAGGATACTGCCTTTAATATTACTTCACTTAGAGGTTTCTCTGTAAAACTTGTGTTTGAAAGACAAGGCAAATACCTGCATACTTACTTTCGAATGCTGACTGCAATACACAACGAGACGTAAAATTTCGACAGTTGTATTTAAAGACCTAAATAAAAAATGAGCAAGTAAAAATTAACACCGTAGACTAAAACTAGCAAGTCTGCTGAAATTTATACGTCTTGTGAACCCCGTAGCTAGTTTGACATAAACAGCATTTTTCTAATTATTATTTAACCAATCTGTATGCAACTTCTGTATAATTAAAGTACATTGTTTTGAAACTTGATATTTGTTTCATTCATTCACCTTCATTATTTTACAGACCTGAGAGAGATCAAGTGGATAGGCACAGTCGAACCAATTGATTCTCGACCCACTGTAGAACGTTTTCACAATCAACCTAATAAAGATTGCCTTTGTCGACCAATGAAATGTCATTATGACGTTCACTGTGAATAGCTTCTAGAGTCGGTCAGGTATCAAATAGTTCGATGGTACTTTTATGAAACTAAATGGAATTGTCTTTTATGGGGGTAAAAAGTCATTTATGTCGTTGGGTCAAAACTACGAACTCTGGCACACACACCATTAGGCTATTTTCCCTTAATGAAAGTTAAGCTGATGTTTGTAGGAGAACGTAAAAGCAAGTGTTATTTTCGAATACATACATACATACAATCACGCCTGTGTTCCCAAATGAGGTAGGCAGAGCACACGAAACGTGACATAGACAAAACCATGATTTTGATTATCACGCTTTGCACCCACTTCTAGCATAATTATTATAGGTTTGCAAAGATGGAAGAGGTAGAATAGTGACAGGTTGCTAGCCTGTCGCCTAAAGCATACCTAAACCTATTTCCTTAGTCGCCTCTTACGACATCCACGGAAGAAATGGAGAGGTGTTATTCTATCCCGACACCACACTGCGTTCACGGGGGTTTTGGAATAAGTATGCGTAAGTATTTCAAAAAGTATGAGAATTACTGAGCTGTAAGTAGGTATGTAAGATCAAATTATTCCAACTTTATAATATAATTCTTCGGCACCTAAATCTTATCCATCCATAGGTAGTTAACAGATTGAAAAGCTTTAATTTTTTATCGTTTTTCCGTATTACGTCTTGTGAGAATAGCACAGCCACTTTTGCTTGCAAAATACAGGTACAATAGGTAATTTCACAAGTTATTTGAAAGAGTCCACATGTTTCAAAATAGCTCTATCTCTTGATTAAGTTTCATATTTCTAGAATTTACTGGCTGACCAAATACTGTTACATACATACACAAACTAGATACCGTATAATTATGCTGAGGTGGTGTGTATACTTAATGTACGTACGTATATGAAACCATCTCAAACGTTAATTAAATTAGACGAAAGTAATGCACTTATTTGCAATAATGAATGGGTTGAACTCTAATAATTTTTAATTACTTATCTATCTATGAGGTACAGTCAAGGACTTTAATTCATGAGCCACCATGGAACCAATTCACAGTAAACGTCATAGTGACCTATCATTAATTATCAAGGGAAATCGTAATAATTTTCTCTTTGAAAAGTTTTTATGGTGGTTCATGAATTCAAGTCCTTGACCATATAAGTACTGGAATGTAATATTAAGTTGCTCTAGCTAGACAACCTAAAATAAACTCGGTAGTGACATCTCCCGGATACCTTCAGAAGCTGTCAGCAACTCAGCAATGTAAGGCGCATGCATCATCTGTGATCAGGACTTTGAAGTAGATTACAAACGGTTTGGTTCCATATTATAGAGAGAGATGGCGCTAAACGGGCAGTAAATAATACTTATAATATAATATATTTCTACTGAGAGGAGGCCTGTGCCCTGCTGTGGGACGTATAGGTATAGGCTGATGACGATGATGATGATGATGATATATTTTTCATCACACTTACAGGTCATTGGTGTTATTACAAGCGCGTGTCCTATAGATAGGACAAAGGCCTAAATAGTAACCACGGGAGTTATTTTCACACCCCAAGGGTGTTATAGTTATAGCTTTAGTTTTAAATTGGCAAAAGTTTGTATTCAATATTTGTATTCAGGTTACGAAGGTTACAAGTTTAAAAATAAAAATAAACTAATATTAAAACTTAAGTATAGGCTAATTTTAATTCAAAATTGTATTAATTCATGAAACTTTTTGTAAATTTGTTTGAACTTTTTTGGCAGAATCTGGCTGTATGACCATTCTAATTCTGTACGAAATAGTTCTTGTCTGTGGTATATGATTAAAAAAAAGTGACAATAGGCCTAAACGCACTGATAGCGCAAGCGGAACGGCGCGGCGTGGTGGCGTGACGTCATGCATTTTCTGCAATTTTATTTTTTCCTCGCAAAAATGATGTATCACGGGCAGTAAAGGAATTACAAACTCAAGTCATAAAGGCCCTCCGCCTGCGGCGCTGGGATTCTAACTGACTCTCGTTAGTAATACCTGCTTTACGGCAATCACAATGTACTATTTCTGCATAATACCTATCACTCTCGATTATGGGAATACCAATACGTAGTAGTCCCACGGGTAACTAAAATTTCTAATCGTAAAACGCTTCAATCATAAGTACGTACTTATACAGGGTGTTAGGTAATGAGTTGATAACCCTTGACCTACGGATAGAGGGCACTTAGGACGTTATGAAAAAGCTAAAATAGGTCCAGTAAAAGTCGCACGGTTTTATCAAAAGTTTTATAAGTGATACCGACAAATGTTTACTATTTTCAAATCTCCGTTAAATAAGCATGTTTTTAAGCTTATGGGCAACTAGACGGTAGTGAATTTTTTCACCATGAGATTTGAAAGTTCGATCCATGTACGATTGAAAATGCAAAATTCATGTTTGCGATTTTTTTTCTAAATCTATTGATGGTTCACAAAAATGGTGATTCCTATCTGATAACACAAGTATGTAGTAGGTATTTAGTAATATTGAGCAAAAATAGAAATTAAAAAAAAAATACCTTACAATGATGCTATAATCGAAACATAATATAATCGTGTTCAGTTATATACAGGGTGGCCCATCTAAAACGGTCAGTATGGGGAAGTCC
>BHDV01006378.1:376827-418725 GCA_005406045.1 Adoxophyes honmai | reverse complement strand
GTTTGGAGTCGAAACGCTGGGGCCTTGGGGGCCTAATGCGCGCCGCATTTTCAAAGAACTTTCGGCGCGCCTCATAGAAGCCTCCCGTGACCAGAAGGCTGGCCATTATTTCGCCCAGCGAATCAGCATTGCCATACAACGTGGCAATGCTGCCAGCCTTCTAAGCACCCTCCCTATTGGCGGCGATTTGGGAGAAATTTTCTATCTCTAATTTTAGTTTTAGATTTAATTTTAGTTTTAGTTAAGTTTATTTTTAGTATAAGTTATTTATAAGTTTCAAAAACAATTTAAAAAAGGAATGTTTAACTTCTTATTTGTTGTGTGAGCAAATAGACGAACTTTATAATAAGATATTGTATTTTAAAGAACCAATTAAAATGGCGAAGAATTTTGATATAAAGGTAGCTGGTAGCTTGATTCCAATAATAGATGATAATGAAGAAACGGTTGAAAGAATGATATCAGGTATAGAGATGATGGTTAGCATGATTGAAGGGGACGATCAAGAGAAGTTGCTGATTTCTTACGCACTAAAAACAAGGTTAAATAAAGTCGCTAAACTAAAGCTAAGATCAAAATACGAAACGGTCAGTGATTTAATTACCGATATTAGAAAATACCTAATACAGAAAAAATCAGCAAATTCGTTATTGATCCAATTGAACAGTGTGTCCCAAAGGGACCTAACTATAAATCAATATGGGGTAAAAATTGAGGAACGTTTTACTGGTCTCACAATAGCACAGGCTGACGGTAATGATAGTGTAAAGGAAATTTTGCGACCAATAAATGAGTCCTTAGCTGTTAAAAAATTTACAGACGGTTTGAGAAACCGCCGCCTTAGTACCATTTTGGCAGCTCGGCAGTACACCGAGTTAAAAGAAGCCATAAGAGCCGCGCAAGATGAGGAACTAGCACAAGCGCAGCGCGACTCTGTTGTCATGAATATGAGGGGCTCAGCCGGCAGGCGAGGGTTCTACCAATCCTTTGCACCACGGCTGGCGGGCACCAAGCTTTCAATGTAATTTGTAAAATAAAAATAAGGAAATAAATGTATAAAAAAAAAAAAAAAATTTTTACTTTATGACAATGTTTATTATTGTATTCAACTTAAAAATATATAACAAATGTATTCAACTTTAAACTTATGTTAAGAATAGTATTACAAAAAAAAAAGTTATATGTATAATTTTTTTTTTAAAAGTACCCCCCAGGTGAGGTGGTGCAATGTGATATGCAATAATGTAAGAGCAGTCTGGAATAAACCTCGAGACAAGATGGTCGTGTTTCTTTTACGCTCGTCCCCTACCACACACACCGCAGTCCAAAGAAAAGGAATCCTTGCAATAGTTAACACTAATAAAATTGGGAAGGGTAGCAGTATTTTCAGGTACAACAGCATCGTTTGTTTGCAAATGGCACGACGTCTTGTCTATCAGCACCAAACATTCTACGGAATTAATAGCAGTGGCAAATAAAAGGGGTCAAATAGTTTTGAAACCACAAATGGTGGTTGAATACAATAAATTCAATGAGCTTGCATTTGCTAGATACAAAATTTGTAACGTTGAGTTGGCCTGCCACAAAGCTGTGCTTGAGAAGCATGTTCTAAGTCAGAAGACGGCCGGATATTCAAAGACTGCGGAAAGGGCTAAGCAAGCCAAGCTTGGACCGCCATTGCCACCCGAGACGGAGACGCAAGACTCCACTCCCATATTGTCACCTGAGAGTGCTGTGTCTGGGACAGGGGAAAACCGGAAAAACCCGACCACTCTTTCGTCAGAAGAAGAAGCACGAGCAATTGGTCAATGTCGGCAATACCGACAATAAAATGAATGTTGTTATCCATCCAGATGAGTCAATGAATAAACGAGCAGAACTTAAGCTTGCCAGTATAGTTGCAGAGCATAATTTATCCTTTACATTAATGGACACCTTAGTGCCGTTATTGTATTGTATTGTACGACTCTTTATTGCACATAAAACAAAATACAGGATGATAACAGCTCCATGTACAAATGTATGTATTGTAAAATATTTTTCCTGATTCTAATATAGCTAGAAGCTTAGTGCAGTTTGTTCACAGCCACAGTTGATTTTCTTAGCTGCACTTTGCAATAATGTGCTACAGCAGAGTGTATTAATATCCTGACATGTTCAAGCAAAAAACCTGTCCAATCAATAAACCAGTTGACAGAAAGGAATAGTTTTGTGGAGATTAAAGAAAAACATTCAGATTTGTATAATCAGTATGTAGAAGCTATGTCCAATAATCAACAATATGACTTCCAATTCCATGATTACCATCTGGGAAAACCCTGGGAAATCTCATAAAGGTTCCCAATCCCTCATCTTGGAGAAATCAACCAACAAAACTGGTAACTCTCCGGAATGTGGACTTCTACAAACCCCTCCAAGTTCATCCACCCCCAAACTGGAAGCTCCTGAATACAGGACCATAATTGATCAGAGTGAGATAGACCAAAATCTATCCAAAGCTAGGAGAAAACCCACAATCCTCAATTTATTTTCTCGCAAGGACAAACTTGTAGATGACACTTTGATGACCCCAGGCAAGTTTAAGCTGGAAACAGGAGCCTCCGCGCCATCTAGAGAACTAGACTTGTCTACAGGTCCTATCCAGACCATAATCAATCAAGATAGACTTAGAAATTGAAGCTCACCTCACCAAAAGTCAAGAAATGATCTGGTTTGGCAAAGTGGTGATTGATTCGCTTCATGCTCTTTGTTCAGGGATGAATATACCCTCGAAGGTATTGATTCATTTTGGGTCAGAGGCTGCCATGCATCTTTACCGATCCTCCTATAGGATTGGCGCCACCTCAATGGGAACTGCCCCTAGGATTAAGTCTTCAATAGAGTATAGGGCATTTACATGCTACCCAGCTATCTCCATATACCAAAAAGCATTCTCTAAATCTCTTAATGAACACTCCCTATTCGTTGGAGCCAATGACGTGCATTTATTTCTCAACCTCTCATTTATGCTGAAAATGTCCAGATTCAAAAATTCAAAATTCAAATTCTTTATTTGAGTACCATAAATACATAAAACAGATTAAGTTTTACCTAGCGGATCCCAAACTAGGCTGTGCCTGTATCTTGGGTTCCTGGAGTGCAATACGTTACATCATGGTGTTATCAAATTAACTAAAGTAAAATACTATAATAGACACGCACAGCAATCGCTAGCGCCAAGTTGAGTGAGTGTGTATTGTGTGTGTAGATGTGTGTGTGGGTACTGGAGTGAATTAACTGGGAAGAAGCAAGGCCTCTATTTCGCAGTATGAAAGTTTAAGTAGCCATTTCTTAACTATTACTTTGACTTTACCAGCTGTGCATTGTTGGAGGGCATGCTCCTTACAGATTTTATTGTATATACGCAGATGCATGTAGCCCGGCGAACGCTTAGCGAAGGTTGATCTATAACCAGGAAGGGGCACTCTAAACAAACGTTTGGCTTTGAGCTGCGAGAAGTTGGGTAAGCGGTTGACTAACTCATGCGCTCGAGCAGCCGCTTCCAGAACATATAAACGCCTTACGCTCAAAAAATTGGATTCCTGATATAGCCTTTCTGTTGGAAAAATAATGGGCTTACGAAGCATTACCTTAATTACCGCGCGCTGCGCCCTTTCCAGCGTAAGCATGGTGCTCTTTGGGGCGCTACCCCAAACAGATATACCATATTGCAAGAAAGATTGGCACAGCGCAAAGTACACAATTCGAAGCAACTGCTCCGAGGCACAATGACGAAGGAGCTTCATAATATATATGCACTTCCGAACTCTCCCAGCCAGTGTAGAAATGTGCTGCTTAAATGACAGCTTATCGTCGATAATCATACCCAGGTATTTTACTTTTTCCAATCTAACAATAGATCCACATACGCATGCCGCCGAGCTGGAACTGATACGACAGGTACTTGAGTGAATAGTTAAGCTATTTCGTAAGTAGGTAGAAGGAGCGTGAGTCTTAGAAAATATTAGAAAATTAGATTTCTTTAAATTAAGTGTTAGTAAATTGTTATCCAACCACATACTGATGTTTGCTAAGCCGCTTTCCGCAAGGTTGAATACATTTTCCCAAGTCTGACCATGAAAAAGTACTGCAGTGTCATCTGCATAACAGATCACTTCTGCGCCTTTCAGCTCAAGTTTCAAAATATCATTCACGTAGACAAGAAGGAGTGTAGGTCCCAGTATGCTGCCCTGAGGGACTCCAAAGTGTATGGGTAGCTCGTCACTGTTGAACTCACTAACCCTAACCGTTTGTCGTCTATTGGTTAGATAGCTGCGGAACCATTCAAGGGCCACACCTCTCACGCCTAGGGCATCCAATTTCTTAAGTAAAATATCAATCGACACTGTATCGAATGCCTTACATAGATCCAAAAACACCCCAACACATTTATCGCCACTATCAAGAAGACTAGATATTACATTTGAAAGATGAGTCACTGCATCGTTTGTCGACTTTCCTCTTCTGAAGCCAAACTGGTTAATTGATAATATTTTGTTTTTGTCAAGGAAATACAATAAACGAGTATTAACGATTTTTTCCAATATTTTAGAAAAAACAGTAAGGAGAGATATTGGACGATAATTGTTGGGGTCATTCTTTGATCCATTTTTGTGAATGGGGGTAACTCTAGCTAACTTCCAACGGTCAGGGAAGCAACCCGTCACCAAACTCAGATTACAGATGTGGGTTAGCGGTTCGAGAATAATATCTTTACATTCTTTTATGAACAGTGGTTTAATAGAATCTGAGCCCGGTGCACTATCAATTTTTAAATTTGAGATAATTCTACCAACTTCATCCATATTCGTTGGGAGGAGGAAAAGGGAGTCTACGGGAGCATTACAAGGCTTAATTTTTGAAGCTAAGGAAGACTGAGTTTCAGAGAGTTTAGATAGAATATCAGTCGCCAAATTTTGGCCTACTGTAGCAAAATGCTGGTTACAAATATTTAAAGATTCTATCGGATTATTAGCCAAAGCTGTTAGTTCATTTGCGGAATTTACAATCGAATGAAGATGACAGATATCTTTTACAGATTTCCAAAGTCTTTTTGGATTATTCCTTGCCTCTGTTAACTGTTTACTATGATAATCGTTTTTCAAGTTGTACAGTAAGTTATCAAGAAAATTTCTATATCGTTTATAAGAAGTGTTAAGGATATAGTTATTTGGAGCAGCTCTTACTTTACTGTGAAGTTTATCCCTGTGCCTCATACATCTAATTAGACCGGGTGTAATCCAGGGCTTCAGAGTTACCTTTGAGCGGCTAACCTTTATGCGATGAGTGTTACGGATTATAGCGGCTGAAATCAGATGGTCAAATTGAGCTACTGACTCGTTGACTTCTGTGGAGTTTATCACCTTTGACCAGTCAGTTGCTTTTAGGTCCAGCACGCTCGCAACATAGTCAGTTTTAAAAGTCCAGCGTGGCCGCTCTTTAGCTCTAGTGTTATCTGAACAAATTGCACCCATGGACATGTCATGATCTGTAATGGGGCACAAACATACAGCACCGTATGCGCGAGATTTTGTTTCAATAAAAATATGATCCAAACAGGAATCTACTCTTGTTGGGATTGTAATAGCTGGTAAAAATTCATGCATGGCTAGGAGATGCAGGTAGTCATTGGATTGTTTATTTGCAGAATTCAAAATATCGATATTTATATCACCTAAAAGAATATTTTTTTGGAATCCCCTAGATTCTTCAAGTATGAGATCAAGCGATCTGCAAAAGGGTTCAATATTGTGAAACGATGGGGAACGGTAAATTCCAAATATTTTAAGTTCCTTAGAAAAAGTAACAGATATACAGTTTGCATCATTGAGGCAAGGTTCCACTACAGATACATTATAAGAATTTCTGATATATATAACTACACCTCCATTTTTATTAATATGTTTCGATGTATGAAAGGCCTTATATCCCGGGAGCTGGTTGATTACGGATTGCTCATTGATCCAACATTCAGTGAGTATGATGGCATCCAATACCGTGTCCATTCTCTTTAGGGCTACCTCGAATGCATTAAAATTGTGTTGTAGGCTTCTGATATTTAGAGTCATGAACCTAAACGAGTCAACGCTACCAAAAAAGGGCTTGCATTCTTCCAAAGATTCAAGCCTCTGACACTTTATGGCAACAGATTGATCCATATCACTTCCTATGTCATGTGATGCCATTAAGGGTAAAATAAAATAAATGTAAATGTGTAATTTCTAAAATAAGCCATGACCCTCGTGCATTGATAAAGTGACAACATATATATTTTTTTCCAATGTGAGATGCATCTTTTACAAGTAATATGTGTGAGAAAATTATGTGAATGTAAGAAGAGTGTGGTATAGTGTGCAGGAAGTCCAGATATGTGTGCGTGCTGATTGCAATTAAAATTTGATCTCAGACTGAGAGATCAAGCCTTGATGAGTGACTACAAGCAACTCATGTATTTGCCGTATCATATACTTGCCATGAATGACATATCTGTCCCTGGTAGAAGGGAGATAAACCCAGTCTACGTGTTAAGACGAATGCTGTTGAACAATGGAGATCTTCCCAAGGTTCATGATGACATCCCAAGAAGACCTACCCCCTTCTGGAGGAGGTTAAGTCGAGCCAAAGAACAGCCCAATAAAGGTTCTGACTTAGGGATTGATCCGAGGGAGTTATTTTTGGCTACTTATAAAAAATCAAACTGACTGGAGATCTAGAAAAATCAATAATCAACAAGATAAGGACTACATATGTTCTGATGAAGTGGTCAATTTTACTGGTTATCTTCCTTCTTGTTGATACATCATTATCATTTTCTAGACTATTTAATGCATCTTCTTGGGAGCTATCATCCATCAGCAGAGGGTCCAAAGTTAGATACAAGTGATTTCCATTGTTTTTCTCGGGAGATATTCAATCTCTAAAAACTAGTTCAGAGAGTGTGTGTGATCTGTCCAGGACATTTGGAATCCCATTTTTGTGTTGCATAGTATTCATATCTAAACCAATCAACTTAAACAACCCTACTCTGGTTTCGTCATCTCAGTCAGACCTATTGTTGGCTCAGCATTTCTCTCTTAGAAAAGGTCATTGTTTTTCTGATGGGGAGTTAGGTATTTCTAAGCACGAGGGCAAAACTGAGATATGTCAAGGGTTGATATGTTATAACAAATTGAGATTTCCTAAAATATGCCGGACTCATTGCAGAGAATGCGGTCGACCCTGCAAGTATTCATATCTCTCCTTATTACCATTTGGGTGGTGAGGAGTGAATGTGCAAAGATAGGTCATACCTTGGATGTGGAGGTGGGGCTATGGACTAGTGCCATAAATAGCACATTCAAGAGGTACCAGATATGGAAAATTTTCAAAGAAGATTTGATTACAGGCCTAGACAAAAATATGAAGTTGGAGCTGGTAGTCAGTCATGCGTATCTCCATCCTTTAAGCCAAGATAATTGCAACACACTACTCCTGAAGATATTATCAACTGGTGCGTTGCCCAAAGACAAGATCATTCTGAAAGAACAACTCAATCATATTTCAAGTGAAACCTCCCATCGAGTGGTTTTAACTCATGATTCTGCAATCCTCCATGAAGAGACTCTGCGAAGTCACTGCGACAGCCCCGGTGTGCTTTTGATTGATTCCACACTAGCACGGTGTCCCTCAGACGAAATTTGGGAGCTATTGGTCGATGTTGCTGTGTTAAATGGGGAATCGTGTCCCGTGGTCCCCAATTACTTGTTAACGGGTGAAGCCAGTCTCTTGAACAACCCCCCATATTTGTACTTTCATATATCGTTCCCTGACAATGAGACCACTGTACCAGATTATGCTCTTGATGTTTATGCAGACTCTTATGCAACAACATGCCGATTGGTCCGAATAGGTCAAACCCTCCACAATTACGGGGAAGGTCAATGGGTATCAATATCATATCGGGATAGAGAGCTGCATCTAAGTGACCTCTTTTCTTAGTGAGTTTGTAAGATTTAGAAAAGTTTGTTAAAAAAACATGTAAAAAATACTCAATTTCATGGATATCTCGTACTTATCTAAGTGTAAGACCAAATGTTTCTTAGACAAATTTTATCCTTAACAATAGTGCTACCGATTTGTATAATAAACCTGCATAAGTAATTTTTTTTTTTTTAATTTTTAGTTGGTTCGATTCCCGGTTGAGAAAAGCAAATTTTTTAAAATCTTTTAATGCAGTTTTGTTTCTTTCTAAAAATGAAGGAATGTTTCCTTTCAGCAAAATGAGCTAACTAAAAGATTTAGAGTAGTTCCCCTCCAGGGCCCATTGAAACTTTCCACCCTGTATATTCCAGTTCATGGTCGAGTATTGTGATATAGCTAATCGATGCATAGTAAACAATCACATCGCCCATGGAGGAAAGAGACGGAAGACGCATATATGGCTGAAGATGCTTTGAGTTTCCTTCACTTGCAGTTGCGTCATCAACAGCGTTGCCTGTGCGTCTAGCACCTTAGAAATATAAAAAATCACTTTACGATTGGGAAGACCTGTTTAGCTGTGACTGTTTTATAACGCGAAGGAGCTCCTTCGATTTCGTTGAACACCCCGGAAGACCAGAATGTCCCCGGCAGAAGACAGTGCGAATTCGCTCCCAGGATCACATGAAAGGGAAGATAACCAGGATTGACGAGGTACTTTGCTTCCTTCTTTCATTTCTTCCCAAAGTGATTCCCGCTTGCTCAAAAATACAGTCCACTCTTTTTTTTTAAATTACCCCGCGTCCCGCAACCCTCCCCCCCGCGTCCGCATAGCAACATCTTTGGCTTTACCAGTAATAGAGCATTATTATTGGGATATGTCCGATTTACTATAGAGGAAGAAATCACGAAGAATTGCTATTTAGCAGAAATTTGGAGACTGACACTAAAAGCGAATCAATATTTAATGTCCTGAGTAATAAAGGAAATATAATAAAAATCGATTCTATTTAAAAACATTATTACAGTGACAACGGACGGAGCTCTCCTCGGTCGCTTGAAGTAGTCTTAACCCTATGTTCGGTTTACGAAATTAAAATAAAAAGTGTAATCGAGAGTTCGACTACATAATTTACTTACGGTCTTGACGGTGGTCTACGGCACATCATCATCATCATCATCATCAACCTTAAGATACAAAGATAAGTATCTGGCGCAGTCGGCACTTTTGGACCCAGCGACGCATCACATCCAACGGTTTGAGCACCGTACTAGTAAGTGGAATTTTCTACATTCTGCTGCAACGCGAAAACTGTATTGATCGCGCCGTGCCCTTTTTAAAGAATAAGAAATCCTAGAACCTGTTCTAAACAAATTTGAAAATTGCCTAAAATCTCGTACACAGGGAGATTTATTTTAAAAGATGAGCAAAAGAGACAACGCGGGAAAGACGATAGAATCGAGAGGATCCATATGGTGATAAAGCCCTCGTCTTTCCTTCCTTAACAAACCCGTTAATTTCATTGGTGTATTAGTTTTTGATGATATTTTAATTTATCCAAGTACAAATTTTTGTAAATATTTTTTTTGAGCTCTACTACATCCCAGGTCAGAGTGCACCGCCCATGGGCCCACGAAAACCATCTGCTACACATGATGAACAGCGAAGATGTTACTTCTATGCCGTCCCGTGCCATGGCTCCAGGGGTATCGTACACGTCTGGCCACACCCCATTTCCGCAGTGCCGATTACCTATGTATTCAGTATTTTGCGACGCATGTGCCAGATTTGTACGACTTGTTCCTTCCAATCATGAATAAGCCACGCTCCCCGGATGCCGCCATTGCAATGTGATTTTAATATATTTTAATGTATTCAAATCGAACGTTTTATTAAAAGAGAGTTGATGGTCAAACACGATTGTGACCCTGTTATGATTAGTATTTTAAGTTATTGTGTAAAAACTGTGATTTTGGTTACCGCGAGCCTATAACAGAGTTGTTATTTTAGTGATGTTATAGCAAATAAATGGTGTTACAATCTATTGTGTTTATATAGTGTCCATACGGGAACACTCAGAAAACACTACCATATCATCTACCTATCCACAGCAAAATCGTGGAGATCTAATTCAAGCTTTGAAAAATCTATTAGCGCGACCCAATATAAATGTGGGAAAATTACATGTATTACTTGTCTGCTGGAATATTTATCTCCCAACGATAATCGTAGGACACTTAGAGACATTCTCACAGAAGCAGGTAAAAAAGCTGTGCAGTGTGCCGCTCATTCTCTGGGAATTAAGGTCCAAAGGCCGCAACAAAGAAACGACGATCAAAGTGGAAATTCCGAAAGGGGAACTGCAGTACTTCTCGCACAAGGCGCAGCATTTAACCAAGATGAGCAGCGACAGCGACTGGCTCAAGAGATTAGTACGACCGATGAAGACGTATCTGACAACCAACGGGGACGAATGGTCATTGAACAAGTTCACGCACGCACTGACATACAACAAGGAGACCTTGCATCATTCGGACTCACTAGCCGAGGCAGATTTGGAGACTACCATCGCGGTAATAACAAGCTGGTGTTGCTTCTTTGTGAAAACCGAGCTTTTGACGAGGGAACAGCACAAGCTGTCTTGTGCAACACGCATGAAGGGATTGCCATCCAATTTGGCAAAAAGTTCCAGGAACGACTCCGGGCAGCGCCCACAATAACCAGAATTCTGGCATTTCAAGAGAGCGCAGAACAAGGCCTACAGCGATGTAAAGAATACCAACTGAGAAAAAACCCAAACTGCAACAATGACAACTATGTGTGAACGCAAACGTACAAACTAGAAAATATACTACAAAGTAATCAAATAAGCGCGTTCCAATTCGCAAAAAACACGTACAGACACTTTCACGGATTAACAAGGTCTGGTGCAGTATCTTTCTTCCAACGGTGGCCGTACAATCGTTAAGAACGTTCTCACCCGAGATGATTACAGCCGTTGCCGGTGTTCGTTTCATAGCGTGGAAGGTATTGACACGCGACGAGCCACCGACGGAGGTGACCATCCTGACATCGAAGGGCGAGCTGGAGCATTTGCACAACAAGGCGATGCATCTACCATGGGGCAGCAAAAATGGGTATAAAAGGAGTGTAAAGAGAAGTGTCTACACCAGTAATGTACACCCGCTCGACGTATTACTACCATATTCTGAGCAGCGCGGAGAGGGTAGGAAGGTGGCTGCGTGACAGGAATATAATCGAGGAGAGCTACCACCACCACCACCGGCACCACGACAAAGACAATGGAAGCAACAAAGAAAATGAAGACCCACGGGAGCAGCGACAGCAGCAAGGAGGCATCGCCTGCGGAATCTCCGGAATCGCCGACGAGCAGCCACAGCCAAACGAATACCTACAGCTCCTGTGGGGACCAACCGAGATCAGCATCTACTACTACGTCAACGCTTGAGAGGGCTTATGGAAATTAATTTAAGAAGTCCATTGAAGCTAGCACTTCTTAACATTGGCATTTATCTATTAACCGTGATGTGCGTGTTGGTAGAAAAAACGATTCCGTTGCTTGCCTTACTGCTCTTGGCTTGACTTTATACGGCGTTGCTTCTAACAAAACAAAACTTGTGGAGTTCGTTAATCACAGTACTTTTATTGAAACTCCAACAGACGTAAATTTTGAGTCTTTTGTAAAAGTAAACTATTTAAACTTGATGCGCTAGGTATTTCAAAACGTCAATCTCTACACAGTAAACTAGACCAAAGGGCTATTGAATTCGTCGGATCTTAGACATTGATTGCAGCTCGTCAAATATTAGGAAAGACCTTGCACTCCAATTCTCTCTCGCAATCGAAAAAAGTACTACAATGAATTAAGATAAAATATCAGGACAAAGATAAGAGAACGACAGACGGACATGGCGGCTCGTTCACTGGCTAATAATCGACGAGATTTCAATGGTTTCGTATGAAAATTTGCGAGACATTCACTTGCGTCATCAAGATTATAAGAACCATAAAAAATTATAAGCAGGACTCCACATACTATTTTTTGGAGATATCCTGCAACTCCTACTTGAAAAATTTTTGACACTCCATTCATTACAAGGAAATACTTATTATATGTATCTTCACTATTCAGAGATAGTGACCCAGAAAACACTCGCAACGAGGATTCGCAATTGTCTGCTCCGGATCGCCAGTCTGATGCATCAATAAATGAAGATAGTTCACAATCTGAATCCTCTAGAAACACTACAAACTTTTCGTATATTAAAAGACCAAAGGCGTTTCGTGGAAGATTGACCTTCTGCATCGTCGTTGTTGATGAAAAATGTTTTAGACGTCCACTCGATGACCATTTCAGGTTCACTGGTTACAACGTGGCGGCCACCCGTGGACCACCTGCCAACAACGAGTGCACGCCGAACGACGAGGCGGTGAGGGTCGGGCACCGGGTGGGTGTGGTGAGCTGTGACAGTCTTCAACGGAGTGTTCGGGCAACAGAAGCTACTCTGGTTGATCAGACCGTCAATCCTAAATAATGTTTTAGGCCGATTTGTCCAAGAAAATACGTTAAAAGAAGTGTAAAAAATCAGATACTTAAGCGCCTCTTCAGACAGTATGTGGCGTCATGTCACGCCAGCAATTTCTGCCCCTTTCGTGGCGAGCGCGGGGCGCGCTCCCTGTTCGTCGTTGTGCATCCCGACCAGTTCGTCTCAAAAATCATTTAATTTTTCTACACAACTGAACGAGTCCACGTTACCCGGTAATGAAGCATTATTATTGGGATATGTCCGATTTACTATAGAGGAAGAAATCACGAAGAATTGCTATTTAGCAGAACTTTGGAGACTGACACTAAAGGCGAATCAATATTTAATGTCTTGAGTAATTTTACGGAAAAATTGATTCCATTTACAAACATTATTTCAGCGGCAGCAGACGGAGCTCTAGCACAATGGTTCCATCAAAAGAATAATTGATTTTATTGGGATAGTCACTCATGATGAGAAGGTTTCTCTTCCAGTTACAGCAAAACATGAGTCGAATGGTGATACGATACCACGACCTGAAAATCTGATGCTGTCATCACTAAGGGAAATAGTTGAACTACTAGCAGACGCTGATACCCCACTCGCTGTCCGCCAACGTTTCGAAAGAAACAACCCATTTGGAACAACCATCTATTGATGAACGCCGATGAGATTATACCAGCTGGGTATAACGATAAAACGCATCTACGCGACGATATTTTATTGATAAAGAAAAAAAATTGAGAAACCATTAATTCCGTTATTTGATGGAGATCAAAAACTTTTAAATTTATTCATCAAAAAATGCGAAATTCATAACTTTGGCGGTAACAATGATAACCCAGTTCAAAGCCAATACATGTTAGAGTTTATTACGTCACGTCACGGCTAACAGGAAAAGCAGCCGCATTATACAGCGAGAGCGACCATATTATAACTGGCCCGATCTTAAAAATTTGTTAACACAACATTTCGGAGATCAAATGACAGAGGATTGTTTATTAATGGAATTAGAAGCATTAAGGATTAAGCCAGAAGAATCTTTTACTGAATTTTGTACTCGTATTTAAAGCGTAAGGAGTAGCTTATTTTCCAAAGTAAATAATAATCCAGACGAAATAGTAAGAACTAACCGTCGCAACATCTACAATCACATAGCACTAAAGGTTTAATGAGAATTTTACGCCTTAAAAACGCAGTAACTTTAGAGCAAGCATTAGATCCGCGTAACGGAAGAGACCAACTTTAATAACCAATATAAGCTAAGAAATAGCGGTGCAAATATTAAAACGCAAAATAAACCTAATCAGCCTAAAGTCAAACCAACTTATCTAAATACTAGACCAATTTTCATTACTCGTGACAATTACTATCCGAAACCAAATAACCAGCCTACTTATCCACAGTGAATAGAAACCAAAATCATACAAATCAAACTAATAATTATGCGAAATTTAATAGAACTAATACACCAAGAATAAATTTCTCTAGGCAACTTTTGGTACCACCAAACACCAATTTTTCAAGACAGCATCACGCAAATTTTATTCCACAAAATTTTGTTAATCAGAGGAGTGATAATAATATGCAACCCATTCCTTCAACTTCGCAACGGCAAAATTGTTAATATGGATCTAGAAACTAGCGAGGACCCAAATTTTCAAATACAGGCCTCTCAGATAACAAAGAAGCAGCAAGCAATAAGTTACCATATATCAAAGTTTCTGAGTTTAACGCCCGTTTCATGATCGACACAGGCAGCACGAGATCCTTTGTTAGCAACAAACTAACAAACGCTCATTTTAAAAATCATAAGGTCACGGAATCGTTTCAAGTTGTAACTGCACACGCCATTAGTCACCACAATGAGACGATAACAATCCCAATATTTAAATTATTCAAAGTGAATCTTTATCACAAATTGTATGTTTGACATAGGAGACTTTCGGGATGGATTCATAGGAATCGACTTATTAAGAAAACTTAACGCCGTAATAAATATTCAAAATTAAACATTGATGATAACAGTAGTCGAAATTTCTAACTTATATCACTAGCAAGTAGACCCCATAGAGATATTAGAAATTAGCGCGAGATCTGAACAAAAAAGCCCTTGGAAACTTTTCTGTGACCATAAATCGGGATGTGGCACGCGAAGAAGACACTGGCACATTACCTATATCTCTAGAAGTAAACAATGGGGATATAACAGCGAGCTTGGAAGAATTATTCGAACCAGTCAACACAAGTGTGAGAGCATTTACATGCCTCGCTTGTTTGGTGCAGTATCTTGCTTCCGACAATAGCCGTACAACCATTAAGAATGTTCTCACAAGAGACGATTTCGGCCGTTGCAGGTGTTCGTTTCATAGCGTGGAAGGTATCGACACGCGACGAACCCCGGCGCGAGGTGACAATATTGACGCCCAAGGGCGAGTTGGAACACTTGTCAAACAAGGCGATGCACCTGCCGTGGGGCAGCAGGGAATGGGTGAAGGAACTGGTCCAGCCGATGCAGTGCTATATTCACAAACAGGATGGAGAATGGAGCGCGAACAAACACACGCCGACTTTGGAGAGGAACCGGCGCCGGGCACAAGACGATTCGGAATTAGCACCACAAGAAATCCAGCAACTGATTATATCACCAATGGTAGACTTGTTTTGTTGTTTGTGGACGAGAGGTGTTTTACAGAGGGAGACGGAGAAAGAGTACTGACGAAAACGCCTGAGGGGATTGAGTTTATGTTCACGCGGCACGCCGGAGAGCGCATCAAAACAGCAGCAAACGTCGCAAAGATTCTGGTATTTCAAGAGACGCTGAAAGAAAGAAAGAAAGACATTTATTGGTACAAAATTTGACACAGATTTTAGCCTAAATAAAACAAATAAAAAACAACTTAACAATTATGCATGCAAAAAAAAAAAAAAAAAGGTTCACATTTCCGTGCCAAATAGCACCAAAAGGGCCGCACTCAGCATGATATTGAGGCAAGCCTCAATGCTGATTTTCAGTGCGACCCTGAAACTTAAAACTAAATAAAAAAAACAATCAAGAGTTAACATTTAAAAACTTAATTTGTAGGCAGTTGCTACGATTAAAAATGTGTGACGTCACAAAGGAACAAAAAGAAATAACATTAAAAAGGTGGGTAAGCCCAAAACAATTTCACATACAACAGTGAATGGGGCCGGTCGTTTGAAAGACCGCGTCAGACCCTAGCTAGCACCCTTATTCACCCGTCAAACAAACCCATGAACGTGTTCACCGATCAATTATTATTAAACTAAGTGAAAAAAAGAAAAAGTTTAAAGTGGATGCGCAGTCGAATTTTAAACAGGTAAGAAATTATTTCTGTCTATCTATAACGAGTGAGTACCAATTAACGGTTGAATTTGAATGAAAAACAATCCATCTCAGCTACATTGCTGCTCTCCAAGAAGATATTTCTTACATTTGTGCTGAAGAAGCGTATGGAAAGAGCGAAGAGATACCAGATTCGAAACGACCCCGACGTGCAGACGGAGAATTCGATCGAAGGCGCCCTCTCCCGACTGAAGATGCTTCTCGAAGACAATAACATCAACGTGCGAGAGTTTGCCCAGACTACGTTTTACCACATAACGAATGCGACTGGCAAGACCATGATTATGGAATCGCTATGCGACGTAAACTTTAACGTATCAAGACTGACTGGTCTGACGCCGAACAGTCAATTCAACTTTTCGTCAGTGGTGAACACGAACGCATGCTTCATGGACGAGTGTAAGCTCACGGACAATCAGTTTGAACAGTGGAAATTACTCGCTGGAGGTAGCAGAATGGATACAGACATCAAGTACAAGGACCGGCTGATGGTGGTGGACTGTAGGCTGTATACTGCATCCAACCATCAATTGGGCCTGTACATCCAGACGGAGGGCACGACTAGATCATAGCGACCTATCTAATGGAACAATCGAGCCAAGTGCAGTCGTCGTTCGGCCCCCTGGTTATAGCTTACGGAAAAGCCCTTGGAAGCTTTTCTTTGACCATAAATTGGGATGTGGCGCAAGAAGAAGACACTGGCACATTATCTATATCTCTAGAAGTAAAGAATGGGGATATAACAGCGAGCTTGGAAGAATTATTCGAACCAGCCAACGCAAGTGTGACAGCATTACATGCCTCGTTTGTTGGTGCAGTATCTTGCTTCCGACAATAGCCGTACAATCATTAAGAAAGAATGTTCTCACAAGGGACGATTTCGGCCGTTGCAGGTGTTCGTTTCATAGCGTGGAAGGTATTGACACGCGACGAAGCCCGGCGTGAGGTGACAATATTGACGCCCAAGGGCGAGTTGAAACACTTGTCGAACAAGGCGACGCACCTGCCGTGGGGCAGCAGGGAATGGGTGAAGGAACTGGTCCAGCCGATGCAGTGTTATATTCACAAACAGGACGGGGAATGGAGTGTGAACAAACACACACTGACTTTGGAGAGGAACCGGCGCCGGGCACAAGACGATTCGGAATTGAGTGCACAAGAAATCCAGCAGCTGATTATATCTCCAATGGTCGACTTGTTCTGTTGTTTGTGGACGAGAGGTGTTTTACAGCGGGAGACGGAGAGAGAATACTTGCGAAGACGCCTGAGGGGATCAAATTTATGTTCACGCGGCACGCCGGAGAGCGCATCAAAACAGCAGCAAACGTCGCAAAGATTCTGGTATTTCAAGAGACGCTGAAGAAGCGTATGGAAAGAGCGAAGAGATACCAGATTCGAAACGACCCCGACGTGCAGACGCAGAATTCGATCGAAGGCGCCCTCTCCCGACTGAAGATGCTTCTCGAAGACAATAACATCAACGTGCGAGAGTTTGCCCAGACTACGTTTTACCACATAACGAATGCGACTGGCAAGCGCAACAATTTATATTTTCACGGACCACCGTCGACGGGCAAGACCATGATTATGGAATCGCTATGCGACGTAAACTTTAACGTATCAAGACTGACTGGTCTGACGCCGAACAGTCAATTCAACTTTTCGTCTGTGGTGAATACGAATGCGTGCTTTATGGACGAGTGCAAGCTCACGGACAATCAGTTTGAGCAGTGGAAGTTACTCGCTGGAGGTAGCCGCATGGATACAGACATCAAATACAAGGACCGGCTGATGGTGGCGGACTGCAGGCTGTATACTGCGTCGAACCATCAACTGGGCCTCTACATCCAGACGGAGGGAGCGACACGTGCCATAGCCGAGCGGACGATAGAGTTTGACATATTTAAACCGATTCAAGAGTATTTCCTGTGCAGCGTGTTTGTATGGGAACGTTTATGGAAGCAGTATAATATGGTAGTATAGCGTATCGACAAGGGTGTACATTACTGATCACGCCATATCTATCTATCTGTCTATCTATCTATCTATGTATCTTTTATTTGTAACAACAAAACGAGCAGAGCAGCAACGATTCATCATTTACCTCGATGTATTAATTAGATTTTAATAATCTTACTGAGTAGTGTGTGTATGTAGTTGTCATAATAATATCATTTAGGGTGTGTAGACTATTATTGTAACGGTAGTGTAAGGCTTAGCGAGGCACTGGTTCACAAATGCGTGTAGTTTCGGCGGCAGCGAGCGACATAATCGACGATCCCCTGGGTGTAACTTGACTAGGATATAAAACTTGTACTAGTATATAAGTCATTATATAAGTGGTAGTAGTAAGAGAATAACAAAAATGTCACAACAAAAAAAATGAAAAAATGAAAATACCAAAAATAAAAAGTAGGTTAAGTGAAACTATACCTGTGTATCATTTGTCCCTTCCAAACGCGACGTGTGTGTGCGACACACACGCCGCGTCTGTCTGCGGCCAAGGGGTTATAAATGGGGGTAACATATAGGGGCAAGGTCAGTATGGACCCGGCAGCCGAGCAGGAGAGTAGTGGTGGCAGTGGTGGTTTAACGTTACCCGGTTACAAATATTTGGGACCGTTGAATGAGCTGAATCGGGGTTTACCGACAAACCGATTGGACGCGGCGGCAAAGAGACACGACGAAAAGTATCATAAAATAACAGACTATTACAAAAAGACTAAAAACTATAGGGAATTTGAGCATCAAGTGAGGCAGGCGGACGTGGAATTTTTGGACGAGGTCAAGGAGTTTGCACCAGAGACTACATACGATCAGGTGGCGTCTTGGCTAGCCCAAGGGGGAATAGGAACAAAGTTTGTGTTGGAACAAGTGACTGGTGTATTATATCCGTCGGCTGAGGCGTCGGCCGAGGACGAGGAATCTGGTGGTGCTGCTGCGAACATGGAAACTATGAATGCGAATAGCACGATAGGAGGTGGGGTCAGGAACAGTGCAAACGTGCACAGTTTTCAGTTTAGAAAGAAATTTACATTCGCCATAGAATCTACAAAGGCATCGTACACGAAAGACGCACACACGACTACGTACAATACATACATACACAGTCTGCCATGGCAATATTTGTACTTTTATTTGACGGAAAAGGAATATAACGACATGACGGCCATATTTCACACTAGCAAAGTGACACAGGTGGGCATAAAGATTACAAATCTGGGCAACAGAACAACGTTTGTGACTAGCCTAGATGGAAGCTAAGATTGTCAGAGTACAAAAAGAGTCAGGCGTCACATTCAGAGACCCTTTGACCATTTACCGACATCAACCGGCGAGGGCCGACTTCTTAGAAGATATTTCTCGTTACAATACATATCCACACGCCATAAAGATGGCCATTGACGCAGTCGGGATTGTAACCGACGTACTGGATATTGTACATTTAAGAGCTGAGCCAGACGAGATGTCGACGGCAATTTACAGCCACGCCCAGAGAGCGTAGTGCTATCAACTCTACGTGAGACGGTTGTAGAGTTAGCCGACAGGGACACGCCTGAAATCATTCGGCGTCGATTTCACGAGAATAACCCAATTCCGGCTTGCAGATGGTCAGCCGACCATGTTCTAGAGAACCCGGACGAAATCATTCCCGCGGATTACAACGTAAATACCAGCGTAGGTAGAGACATCATGGGATTAACTCCCTTCATGTCTAACATGCAAAAGGTCGTACCAAAAATGGTTGGCGGAGCGCTAGACACAAAGATTACTGGGAAGAGAAGCCTCTTTGTGTCCAATTAATTGGAAAATTTAAAGTCTAAAGACACATTACAACAAACAAGATGAACTTCATCTTGTGCTGCATGTCAGCATTGTTTGCGCCAGCATCAACTGCTAGTGTGAACGTGAAATATGGTGAAATCGTCACCACGGGGTATGAATCTTGCAATGTAACCACAAACTCAGGGACATACACAACAATGTCAGTAGGAAAGGGAACAGACATTGTCCCAGGACTGCACTTCGGACTGATCAAATGGACTTGTGATAACACCACTAAAGGGACAGCTATCTCATATTTTGAACGCATACCATGCGGATCATATTGCACATTTAACCAGCAGTTTGTTAAGTGCCGAAATGTTTGGATTGCACCACTGATAGGATTGTCTGTAGCAGTGTTTTTGTTCAGTATCGAGGCCTCTATTCACACCAGTCGGCTGCCGGCCACGACAATGTGAATGCGCGAACGCGACGCGCGGGAGGTGCAGGGGGTGAGGCGCGAGCGGGGTCGGCCCGTCATCCGTCAGTTGAATTTCGAAGCAGCACGCACGGGATTGATTTTAAAATAAGACACATTACAACAAACAAGATGAACTTCATCTTGTGCTGCATGTCAGCATTGTTTGCGCTAGCATCAACTGCTAGTGTGAACGTGAAATATGGTGAAATCGTCACCACGGGTAGGGTTGCCAACCATACTTTATAATAACGTATCCTACTTTATTTTGGGTAATTATACTTTATACTTATACATACAAAGAAAGTATGCAAATATACTTTATTTTCAACCTTTTCTGTGATGCGTAAAACAAAAAAAAATATTGGATTATGGGTACTTAACGATTTATAATTCCAGAACGAAATGTTTGAAACAAATAATGGAAACGATTTATAATTACTGAACGAAATGTTAGATGACAGTTGTCAATGTGACAGGACAGGTGACATTCTGACATTTGTCACAGATGTCACTCAATTTTCAAAAAAGAAATTGTACAAATATTTTCCGTTGACCGTTGGTTTTGTTTATATGTAATTGAAGAAGAACTCATTTTAAAGCAAAAAATATTCTTAAAATGACTAGTTCTGATAGCGACACGCCAGTGACTCCTAAAAAAGCTAAAATAAAAGTTTTACAAAAGTATAAACCTGAGTGGGAAAACAATACAACTGGATAACAAGTGATCTTCATAATAAAAGTAATGCAAAATCTATCTGCAGCGTAGTATCTGCGGCGTAAATTTTACAATCAGTTCAGCTGGCTAAAGATACAGGCCAAGGTTGCAGGCAATTATTCAGCAGTTACCCTGTCTAGAATGATTGACTGCTTCCCGGAGGTGGTATGTGATATTCTGAGTGTCAAAGAGATCCCGATGGCGGTGGATTATGACTCATTAAAAACCATACACAGAGAGTATCCCCGCATAGCCAGGCATAAGGTTTGCGCATGTCTTATACCAGACACTTTGTCTGAGGATGATACAAACATGGCTATGACTATCATCATGGTACCAATGATGGCATCAGAGGTGATAAATTCCAAGAACCAAACTTGGAAATCAAAAAGTAAGAGTTCTAAATATCAGGATTCATTACTCTACCTGCAAAACTCATATAACTCCAAAATATTAAACACAGCGCAGAGAGAGGCAAAAGCACAAGAGCTACGGCTACTAGCTAAGAGAGAGGACCGACAGAGGCAACCGCTGTATGAGGGATCAGATCCACAGAAGTTAGCTAGACTTAATAAAGCACACCGGACTTACAACACAAGAAATAATTGACAATCCAACCCCATATTGGCAGGAATACAGCACCATGTCCAGCCCCACGGAGTCTGAAATCAACTTGGAGAGAACCTACACACGAGAGCAGCGCGTGTGGAAAATAACCTTGGCACTATTGGTACTGGCCATTATACTGCTGATCTGTTCGATCGCCCGCACGGAAGTGAAGCACTTGGAGCTCAACTCCAGGCAAAGCCTTATGCTCGAGAGAATCTGCAAAGCCACGGTCGAGAACTGTTAAAATGCAAGCCTACGAGAACATCAACGTCGACCCCGACACGGCCAGGGACTTCGACAAGGTTTTTACCAGCCCAACACCTATCTCGGGCTCTACAGCCGCACGCCTCGGGGATGTACCGGTCATGGACAACTATTTCAGCTCGCGTGGCAGTAACCGCGAGCTGACAATAACCTCCTGGAATACGCAGTGTCACCACATTCCAACTGCGTTAGGCTTTAGGCCCAAAGAGGCGGTGGTAGTAGAGGCAACGGCACGACGGAATAGACTACCACAAATGTCGATCCTGACGGACGGAGCTTTGGCCCAAGTTGCGATAAACAGCTTAAATCTTGTGCAACAGAGACAGCTACTCCACGGAAAAGGACGTTTTATAACGACTACCGGACTACAATTGGATAAGATGCCCCCGCGATGTAACTTTCGCGCCTCCAGCCTGACCGACTCTGTGGCTACCTCCATTGCCGCAGCATTTGATGAGGGACGCACCATAAACGACCCGTCCCCTGACATGGTGGACATCTCGCGCTCCAGTGCCTCCGGCCCCAGCTCCGGCCGCCGCCGTGGACGCGGAGCCTCCGGCCAAGAGACAGACCGTCCTCGTTGTCCCAGTACGCACGGTGAACTCTGTAACTATACAGTTCACCGGCTACTCCCCAACTGTTCCCCCCAAAAGCCCGGCTCTCGTGGCAATCGAATCGTACGCGTCTAACAATGACCGCGCGTCGCGAAGATATTTCTTCGGAGATACATATGATAGTAAACTTCATGATTACTGACAATGCATCAAACGTAGTAAAAGCTGTGAAAGAATGCATTAATTCCGTTATTCGATGGAGATCAAAAACTTTTAAATTTAATCATCAAAAAATGCGAATATATTATTCATAACTTTGGCGGTAACAATGATAACCCAGTTCAAAGCCGATACATGTTAGAGGTTATTACGTCACGGATAATAGGAAAAGCAGCCGCATTATACAGCGAGAGCGACCATATTATAACTGGCCTGATCTTAAAAACGTATTAACACAACATTTTGGAGATCAGAGGACAGAAGATTGTTTATTAATGGAATTGGAGGCATTAACAATTAAACCGGAAGAATCCTTTACAGCATTTTGTACTCGAATTAAAAGCGTAAGAAGTAGCTTATTTTCCAAAGTAAATAATAATCCTGATGAAATCGTAAGAACTAACCATCGCAACATTTAGAACCACATAGCATTAAACATATTTTTATATAACTTACCCAAAGGATTTATGAGAATTGTACGTCTTAAAAATGCAGCATTCCTGAAAAAAGACGTAATCGAATTCTCAACATTCAAAGAACTCCTTGGAAATACATCAGTGTCCATACGGGAACACTCAGAAAACACTACCATATCATCTACCCTATCCACAGCAAAATCGTGGAGATCTAATTCATCCCTTGGAAAATCTATTAGCGCGACCCAATATAAATGTGGGAAAATTACATGTATTACTTGTCTGCTTGAATATTTATCACCCAACGATAATCGTAGGACACTTAGAGACATTCTCACAGAAGTAGATAAAAAAGCTGTGCAGTGTCCCGCTCATTCTCTGGGAATTAAAGTCCAAAGGCCGCAACAAAGAAACGACGATCAAAGTGGAAATTCCGAAAGGGGAACTGCAGTACTTCTCGCATAAGGCGCAGCATTTAACCAAGATGAGCAGCGACTGGATCAAGAGATTAGTACGACCGATGAAGACGTATCTGAGAATCAACGGGGACGAATGGTCATTGAACAAGTTCACGCACGCACTGACATACAACAAGGAGACCTTGCATCATTCGGACTCACTAACCGAGGCAGATTTGGAGACTACCATCGCGGTAATAACAAGCTGGTGTTGCTCCTTTGTGAAAACCGAGCTTTTGACGAGGGAACAGCACATTTTGCAACTGCAACAGATTTTGGACCTCAAGAAGCGTATCGATGAGACGTCTAAACCAATATTGGGTCCAGTCTCCTTTGCGGACGTAATTAAAAATTAAAAGGAACGCTAAGTCCGTTATTCAGCCCAGCAACCTCAGCTCCGTAGCAATCTACCCGAGCGACAAATCGAAGACCGGCGACGAAACAAAAAGCCTTGTCCAAAAATTTATTGACATAAGAAAGTTTAACGTTCTGTTCACATGATGAAGGGCTGATGAGGTGCAGATCGTATGGGTTCGCCATCTTCATTGGGATTCTGATAGGCTTCCTCCCAATATTCTTGGCCCTGACTTTAGCTATCTTCCTATTTGCTCGATTCTACCGTGGTGAGAACTTACTACACAGGTTGTTTCACTTTTGCGGGACAAGGAAAGAAAGGAAGATGGATAAGAGGAGGGCATTGTGTGATGAAGTCGTGATGCAACGCCTGGCCCGTGGACACCTCCCACTCAAGTATCCGGACCTCAATATGCTTGACGAGTATGGGCCGTCCGATTTAGACCACCATGAGGACCCTGCTCCCAGTGCGCTGGAGCGCACTACTCCTCCAAGGACTCCAGAGAAGCCAAGGAGGCAGATAGGTTCACAGGCATCTGCTGCCCTACTGGCGATGCTGATGGCATTCGGCCAGTTCCCAGCGGTCAGAGCATGCGATGAGGTGGCTTTCATGTCAGCATCAGGGCAGTTATTCCAGGACCAACAATTCAAGACTGTGAGGACAGGGCTGGCAATCTTCAAGCCAGGGTCCAGTTTATGCATCCGTGACACCACAGGGAAAGAAGAATCATTCAATCTAATATCAGTCAACATGATGGAGACTTACTCCGAGATGTACACTGCCTGCAGGCCAGACTTGTTGCGCGGCACAGGCTATGAATGCCTGGGTAGTGGCCAGTGCTGGGATGGGGGAAGGTGCAAGATGGGTTACAGGCGAGAATCACTAGGTGGGAAAGTCCTCGATGTAGACAAAGAACAAGTGGGGTGCATCTTAGTACCAAACCTGTCATCAATCAGCTGCACTTACAAACAGATATGTGTTTGGTACTGGTGGGATGTAGTGCCTGATCTGAATCATTGTGATCAAGTCTATAAGAAAGTGGATGAACATGTTAGGTTCGATTTCGAATACATAAGCGACACAAAGGAAGTTAAGCATTTTTCAGTATCTAGCAACAACCCCGCCGTGACCGAGCCCTCATCATTCATCTTGAGTTCCCATTACATTGAAACTCATGATGAGTTTGACAAGATTAGGAAGCACGGGGACCTGTTCATGGGGACGTACGCATCAGAGTTAAATCAGGCCATTCCTGGCCTACTAGGAGACATGCAGATTCAGACTGGAGATAACAATAAGACGTTATATCCGATGCATGTCGTCAAATGTGGGATGGATGCACACGAGTACAACTGTATCATACCAGAGTCAAGCTATGATCGATCCGTGCAGGCTGATGCCAAACACATAGTGTCAGCCAGTCTTGGCCCAACTGGTACATTGATCAGGTCCAGAACAGTCGCAGGCACAGCAACTATAGTGTTCAAGGTCAAATATAGCGAGCCCACACAGATCATCAATACTGCTGTCTGCTCCATAAAAGTAGTGAACACGTATGGTTGCACTGGGTGCACAAGCCCTCCATTTATCCTGCTCCAGTCATATGATGTCCGGACAACTGGACTTATGCCATTTTCCAGCAACTGCAGCTTTATTGTTAATGATTTCACCTGTGGCTCAGCCCCACAGAGGCTGGTTTTAAACACTCGAGAGTCGGTTTGCGACATTAAGTCAAAGAGTGGCAACATAACTCTGGTGGTACCAATCTCCTATGAATTTGAAGGCCAGATCTTCAAAATGGGCATGACAAGTGCCCATGGCATAGAGAGTGTCTCAGATAGATTGGGTCTTATGGTGGAAAACCCTAACTTCCTGAGGAGCTTGCAGTACTCCGTGTTCACAGGGATCATAGCTTCCACTCTAGTTGCAGTGATCAAGGCTTCAACAAGATATGGTGTGTATAAAGAAGCTAAGAAGGAGGTGGCAGGCCTGTGAAGTGAGGCTTAAGATAAGTTAACATATTATCCTGCTGTCTCAATTGTGGACTTTATTTGTTAGTTCATAGAGTTGTATTGATACAAATAACAAACAAAAATTCATTCGCGATGAAGTGCAGCCTATGTAGTCTAGAAATTGAATTGCAGGTATCAATTAAATGTAGCACTTGCCTCGATAACCTACATTATGCTTGTGTGGGACTCTCAGAAGCCGAATTTAAAAGAATTCTTCCTAGGAATTTAAAAAAGTGGAAGTGTCCTAAGTGCAAACAACCTAAAAAAATTACGCAGCCGTTAATAGTGCAAACTTCCCCGAAATCACCTATAATTATCAACGAGCAATAGTAGTTATAGTAGTTTGCTCAAGCGATATAAAATACCCTCGTTAGAAACGAGACGTAAATGTTTTGATATTATGACCCTGTACAGCATATGCAGGGGACACTACAACAGTCTCGAGCTGCTGCAGCGCATCAGTTTCAGAGTGCCCCCGCAGTTTAGCTCGCGCTCCCGCGCCTCCTTTGCCGTCCCGTTCTCGCGAGGCAACGCTGGCCACCGCGCGCCCTTGCGACGGCTATGCACCTTGTGGCGGGAGCCACATTAGTCCATGCGTGTCGATAGGACAAATTAGTTCCGGCACGTATGATAGCATATCAATAACTTTTATCAAACGCGTGTCGATAATAGGATTTAGTTCTCACACGCATGAGTGATAATATAGTTTCATGATAAGAGTTTATTGTATAAAAGGCATATGTATTGTAAAATAAATCAGAATTCAACCTACCGACAAAGTGGTTATTTCTCACCCCTATCACCCGGTAAAGTGGTGACCCCGAGAAGAACACTATCATCGTCATCCTGCCGAATTTGTTATTCAAGATGTCGCCGCAGAAACCAGCAGTCGCCGGGGCAAGTTCCGACGTTTTGGAGGTAGCTTCTGCTTCTATTATATCCCGTGTTCCGGAGTTTTGGCGAGATTTGCCTAGTTTATGGTTCACGCAGTTTGAGGCAATCGTGGCAGCTCAGAAACAAGGCGACGACTACAAATTTAACCTGGTACTTACAAAGTTGGCGAAGGAAGAAGTGCAACAAATCAGCGATATTATGATTGGGCCTCCTGAGGGCAAGAAGTACGAGGCCATCAAGGAGCGTTTGATTAATTGCTACGAGGAGTCAGAGCAAGTAAAGTTGGACAGGCTTTTGGCAACAACAGATTGTGGGGAGCAGAAGCCGTCGAAATGTAAATGTTTTGATATTATGACCCTGTACAGCATATGCAGGGGACACTACAACAGTCTCGAGCTGCTGCAGCGCATCAGTTTCAGAGTGCCCCCGCTGTTTAGCTCGCGCTCCCGCGCCTCCTTTGCCGTCCCGTTCTCGCGAGGCAACGCTGGCCACCGCCACCGCCAACAGTTATGGCGAAAAATGCGGAGTTTGGCCGGAAACTCGGTCAATAACGAGACTATTAAATTATTGTGGACTAAGCATCTGCCGTCCGCCGTCAGCACGGTATTAGCTGTGTCAGATAGTACGTCAATCGAAGATCAGTGCAAAATTGCTGACAAAATATTTGAAAATATGAAAACTTCCGTAGTGTCAGCGATTGACCGTGAAAGCAAAAGTGGCGATGTTGCAAATTGTTTAACTGCCGTCACTGCCCAGCTACATTAGTCCATGCGTGTCGATAGGACATTCCGAATTTTGCGTGGTAAAACAGAAACGGTAATATCTATAGATCGTGTCAAACCAGCATTTTTACTTGATTCGAACGTCGAGAATGTCAACAGCGAATCAGCAGTTTCGCGCACGTACGTCACGAAGTCTGCCCGTACTGTGCAGTTTAAAGGAGAAAATTAGTGTATATAAATAGCGGCACTACGATTTTATTTTCACATAACATATATCACCGTATTTCGGGCAACTACGATGGGTATTCAGAGTTCGAAAGACCAGATAAACTACAACAACAACCCCGCACTAGAGCAGCAGGAAGCGGACCAAATAAAGGAGTTGCTGCTGGAAGAAATTCGCCGCCTTAAGGACCTGGTGGCGGTGCATTTGACAATCACCATCGCGGTGGTTTTTCTCTTCGTGACAATGAAAATCCTGCACAGAAGAGTCAAGGCGATGGTGGAGCGTCACAACAACCAAGCTACGTAGTTGCGGGGTAGTTAAATGTATCTTTCTACATATATTTATCAATTTTCAGTGTAGGTCATGTTACTTCTATTTTATAGTTTGAATTTGTTTTCTGTTTGTTTGTGTTTCTTTTATTTAAGGGGGGAGCTATGTGGCGGGAGCCACATTAGTCCATGCGTGTCGATAGGACAAATTAGTTCCGGCACGTATGATAGCATATCAATAACTTTTATCAAGTTTATTGTATAAAAGGCATATGTATTGTAAAATAAATCAGAATTCAACCTACCGACAAAGTGGTTATTTCTCACCCCTATCACTCGGTAAAATAATGCACCACGTTCTACACAAAGACGATCCTTTTAAGTAGAACACTGCATTATAAATAAGAAAAGAGAGAACATACTTTGTACCAATTGGAGATACCTGGCTCAACTGCAAGGAATTTCTTGATTTCATTGCTTCAAAAGATAAACACAAAAGGCAGGTTTACTCTAAACCATCCACTGTACATGAATGTCTGACAAAGATCAGAGGAAGAAACCCAAAAGTAGAGGAAGAGGGAAAAAGGCTCAACAATCACCAAGTCTCAGGGAGTCTTCATCTTCTGTCAAGACCCTGATAAAGGATTTTGAAGAAAAATTCTCTAGTAGAGAGAGTAGCCCTAGTAGGAGTGAAGAGGCTAAACCAATAGAATTCAAGATGGAAGAGCGCCTAGGTTCCACTGATTCTTCTGATTCTATCGCAAACAAAAATGCATTTGACACTGCTCTGAATAAACTGAGTACAGTTGAAGTCACCAATGCAAACATAGGATCTGTGCTCCATGAGTTTATAGAAACTAATAAGGAGTCCTTATTAGATTGGATCAATGCCAGCATAACCTTTTCTGGCTTTGATGCTATTGAAATGAGAAAACATATAATAAAGAAGGCCAAACCAGATCAAATCATTCTGGCTATTTTTGTGGGCCTGGTTCGTGGCAATAATGTCACTCGGATCATGTCTACCATGAGGTTGGATGATATCAAAAAGAAGCTTGGAGAAGTAGTCAAACTACTTAAGATTCGACCAAAAGTAGCAGGTAGCTACGCCGTCGTGACTCTTTCACGCATTATCGGATGCTTTCCCGAAGTGGTGTGTGATGTCCTCAGCGTGAAGGACATACCGATGGCTGTCGACTACGACGCCCTGACAGTCATTCATGGTGAGTACCCCCGAATCTCACGCCATCAAGTTTGTGCGTGTCTGATCCCGGACACACTCTCTGAAGAACACACCAACATGTCCAGACAGAAACCGCGTCTCCCGCCGATCGAATCACTTTTGGTGACGCCAAATTGTTATGCGGATTTGCGGGGTGATAAAATGGACTGTAATTTTGAGCGGGGGATGCGAGGGCGGCTGGAAGACTAAGGGATGAGGAGATGCACAATACCTCAACAATCCTTGATCCTGTGACGGTGGAATCAGCGATGTCTCTTGTTAGACGCGAGGCGGCACGTTTCCTTGGGCCGGGTTCTTCTGGGGTGTTATACCACAAAGCACAACACAAAAACACTAGGGATCTCCCAAGGGTGGTAAAATAGTCACAGTTCACAAGTCCTTCCAGCCTTAAACTAATTTATAATATTAAAATGCAGCAGGAGTGCATTTCGCGGAGTCTCGCTTGTCGCGGGCGGGTAGAAGACTGACTGACGCGACAACACAGCCAGTGTTGCCAGAATCCAAGTTCCTTCATATTCCGTTTCTGTGTCTCCTTCTTGCGTAGGCGATGATATTTGTGCGAGGAGAAGGAGATAAATGAAGGAAAGGTATGGAGCGAAATTATGATACTTTAGATTTTAATTAATAAATGCGGTTGTAGCCAAGGCGAACTAGATGGCGTTAACATTCTTTTTTTTTTGGTCCTTCGAACCGGATAAGGCAGTTCCTTGGTACAAGATCTCCAGTCGTACATTTATGACTGAAAAAATTGTACCGGACATTTATGACAGGATCAATAAAAAATAAAAATAAACCTTTTCCAAACTTAAATAACAAACAGAATCACTATCCGGTATCCGGCCGGATAGTGCGCAACTATCCGGTATCCGGCCGGATAGTAAAATAATGGCCCGATAGGCCAGATACCGGATAGCAACCGGATATCCGTTGCATCTCTAGTACCAACATCTGAGATCCAGAACTGGATGACCTCGATTGAGCAGTGCTTGAGTGAAATGTGTGCCATATCCTCGGAGGGAAAGATGAATACGGAACAAAAACTGAGAGTTAGCAATATGTGCTGCTAAGTAACCCATGGAGTGTCGCATTTGGCAGTAAAACATCAGGAGTTGGGACAACAAACTTTTAAGCTCCATAGTTCTCTCCTGCTAACGGAGGAAAATAGAAACCTTTCGCAGCAGATTTTGGACCTCAAGAAGCGTATCGATGAGACGTCTAAACCAATATGCCATATACCAATAATCTTGCGGACGTAATTAAAAGGAACGCTAAGTCCGTTATTCAGCCCAGCAACCTCAGCTCCGTAACAATCTATCCGGGCGACAAATCGAAGACCAGCGACGAAACAAAAAGCCTTGTCCAAAAATTTATTAGGCCAAAGACATGACCGAATAGTCATCATCGGATTCCCCTCAGCTATGAAGGAGGCAGAGGTATTTAATTGTTTATACCAACAGAACTTAGCGCATGCACTCCAAAATATGTCGCTCGACGGATTCATGTCCTGCATTAAATTTAGCCACAAGTCAGGTGAAAAGGAAGCTGACTCCTGCAATTATATCATAGAATTCTCTGCAAATATTCGCAAGACTTTAATTACCAAGGAATGAGTTTTCATAACCTGGACGTCGTGCCCGGTTAGGGATTTTACGCTTGTAACAAGATGTTACAAGTGTCTAATGCGGTCATGCAGCAGAGACATGCCGAGAGGAGGGCGTCCAAAAAATCCATGAACGACACAGGGACAGACAAAGAATACCAATAAAAACAGAACCCGATGTGTAACAATGAACGCGTATTGTCGATGTGGGCGAGGGATTCGGCCGCCATAAACACAATGCTGCAGGATACCATAACATCTGGTTACCCCGGAGTTGACATTTTTTTAGTTTCTAAGGTTGTTATTAATTTTATTCATATAATAGTACATTAAGAAGAAAAAAACCCTTAAATTGTAAGTATCTTTAACCCTAGAGTGCTCGCGCTATGAGCATTTTGCCGCCCGCGGCACAGTTTTCGTTTTATTTCGTACACTATGCATTTGTCAAGGTCAAGCGTCCGTGTAGCTGCCCATCTGTCCCTCGCCTTCTAGTTTTAGATATAAAAATGAAATCGGTGCACGGGTGACCGCAGGAGGCAAAGATTATCAGGGGTATGTCGCGGTTGGCGGCAAATTGCTCACCGCGCGACTACTCACGTAGGTAAAATGTGTGGATCAAATTTTTTACTATTGTTGAAATATTGATTGTTTTCATTGCGTAGTATTATTATTTTAATGTAAATATGGTATATAGTCAAATAATAGTTTAAAAAAAAAATACTGGCGAATTATTATTAGTTAGATCGAACATTTCTGAAAAAAATTGTCCTGGATGTAAACACTTTACAAAACCATCTGAGAAAACAAATAGCTCAATTTGTGCCATCAGAACATCAAAATATACCCATAGTGCGAGATGGTATATATCCGCAGTATGTTCATCAATAAAAATAGAGGGACAAAAAAGGGTAGTACATCTGTGCAAAGTTACTGTGCAACAAACATTGTATGCGCATTTACCAGTTTTGTTTTAGTAAAATACATGTTGTAGATGATGAAAACGTTTAATCTTGTTGTTTAGTTTAGTTTCTAAATTTTTTGTGGAAAAATTGATTCGGAAGTTCCAAAACATCAAAAATAATAACCTAAGATTTTCCGAAGCTTTTTTTACTAAGTTATAAATATGAAACTTTAATAAATGTTTCTTATTCTTATAGTTGATGATTTATTTTATCGTTAAAACATAATTACAAATGCGTAAGACTCATATTAACAAAAATAAATCGTATGAAGTACGGGCGGCAAAATGCTCCCTGCGCGAGCACTCGCGTTACACAAAAAGGCGCGACTACTCTAGGGTTAAGAGCATAGCTACTAGTTTAACCATTGTGTCTTTTTGCGGAGCGCATAGTATTAAAATCTTAATTACATACATACATACATAACCGTCACGCCTTATTCCCTGCGGGGTAGGCAGAGACAACAGAGCGCCACTCGCTTCTATTCTGACATACCTCTTTCGCTTCACTAACATTCATCACTCTCGTCATACACGCTCGACGGTTTCGGGTACTCTTAATTTGGCCTCCCTTTAGCACATCGCCGATCTGGTCGATATACGTTCTACGAGGGCGCCCTCGACCGACTTGCCCTAACACACTTCCCTTGTAAATTTGCTTACATACCCTTGCTTCATCCATTCTCTCCACATGCCCAAACCAACGTAGCATACCTTTCTCTACCCTTGTTACAATACTCTCTTTCAGACCACACTTCTCTCTAATCACGCTATTACGCACCCTATCAGTAAGTTTGATACCACTCATGCTTCGCAAAGAACGCATCTCAACCGCATTCAATCTACTTTCGTGTCTCTTCTGCCACACCCAACTCTCGCTACCATACATCAAAGTAGGCACTAGCACACCGTTGTGAATAGCCAGACGAGCATTCTTAGAAATGTCCTGACGACTCACAACTGAGTGAAGTGCTCCATTCATTCTATTTCCCGCTTTTACTCTACTTTCGATATCCTCATCGTACTTACCGTCACTCGTGAACATACATCCCAAATACCTAAACTCTCTTACTTGTTCTAACCTTTCACTTCCAATTGTTATAATACATTCAGTCATCTCGTCGTTCTTCTATATCACCATAACCTTCGTCTTACCTACATTCATTTTCATTCCCTTCTTTTCAAAAGATTCGTACATTAGAGTCACCATGTCCTGTAACTTACACGCCGACGATGCAAGTAAAATCTTAATTAAAATTTGTAAAACAAATATCAAGGTACACGGACCATTTTTAACTCGTAGTAAGAATCCAAAGTATCCATTAGAATCATTTCTCACAAAAAATTGAATAAATCTGTTTTATGACGTCTACCTCAATAGAAATTAAAATTAATATTTCAATGGACAACCGCGTGGCAGAAGCAATTATTCCAGTGGTAACCGAAAAATCAGATTTTAACCGACTGACAAAGTGGTTTAACTCTCCCCGGTCGACATGGCTACGTAACCTGCCAATGTTCAAAGGACCAGATAACCTTTAATAACAACCCGGTCTGGAGCAGCAGGAAGCAGATCAGATCAAGGAGGTGCTGCTCGAAGAGACACGCAGCTTTAAAGACCTGGTGGCAGTACAGCTGACGGTCACCATCTCAATAGTAGGGCTCTATGTCGACTGCTCTAGCGCAGTCAACGGAACCAGCAATTACCGGGGTGAGTTCCAACGTTTTGGAAAATCAACTGAAGAAAAAAATACTGGAGGAAATTCGCTGTCTTAAGGATTTGGTGTGGGTGCAGCTGGCAATCACCATCGCGATAGTCTTCCTCTTTGTGACGGTAAAATTCTTGGACAGAAGAGTCAAGACGATGGTGGACCGGCACAACTGTCAAACTACATAGTTGCGGGATAGTTAAATATGTCTGTATACATATATTTATTATTTTTCAGTATAGGTTGACTGGTCATGTTATTACTATTTTATTTCATGTTTTGAATTTGATATTTTTGTTTGTGATTTTTTATCAAGGGGGGAGTTACCCCTGTTACCCTTTAGTCTATGCGTGTTGATAGGTTAATTTAGTTCCGACACGTATGATAACATATCGTTAACATTTATTTTATCTCATGCGTTTCGATAATTGGATTTAGTTCCCGCACGCATGAATGATAGTTATAGTTTTAGGATTATAGATTATTGTATAAAAGGAGTATATTTTATGAATTAAATCAGAATTCAACCGACTGACAAAGTGGTTCTTTCTCCCCCGACGATATGGCTACGTATTCTACCAATCCCCGGTAAATTATCCTTTACCTCAAAAATCTAGAGACTTAACTGTGAATCCGCTTCTTATCGACCCTGTCTCTTTGTCTTGATTCAGGATACATCTTGTGTGAAACCGATGCAGTTCTTAATGTTATTCCAAGAGTCACAAACAAATTGTACCAGACACGACAAGATAAACCGACACAAGCGTCAATTACCCAATACAGGCGGTGAGGAAGATTTCTAAAGATGGCTGTGGCGGAAGCCACATTGTCAGCATTTAATTCATGCGTGCCGATAGGTATTTTATGCAAGCACGCATGATAGATAGTTATAGTTTCATGATTAGAGATTATTGTATATAAAGACATATGTTTTACCAATTAAATCAGAATTCAACCTACCGACAAAGTGGTTATTTCTCACCCCTATCACCCGGTAAAGTGGTGACCCCGACAGAAGAATACCAACATCGTTACGCTGCTGGATTTCGAGATGACGCCGCGAGAATCAGCAAGTACCGCGGCGAGTTCCAACGTTTTGGAAAGTCGGCTGAAGGAGAACCACAGCAATGCAGTAACACCTTAGCAGAACATCAAGGAGCATCGAATACTACAAGGAACCTGGCAAGTTAAACTGGACAGATATTCGACTATAATGGATTTTTTGAAAACTATTCAATGTCAATGATAGACGCAAGCAAAATTGCTGACTGCATAGCGAACGCTAATGCAACTCGGCATTAAGGAATGGCGAAGCAGGCGAATCAATGACCGACCGTCACAACAACAGTCAGCGAAATGTGACTCTTGGCGTCGGCGATTTGGCGAGAGTTAATATGCAACTAATGTATAGAAGCTTATAATTTAAAATATTGTTTTTGTTGTGCTTACACTAGGACCGTCATATTGCCGTATTATGGACGTAAAGAAGGATATTTTGGAGGCAGATTTTGTTGGTATTTATAATCGCAAATTAATTGACCAGGCTACAGAGCTGACAACGCCTGTAGTCATGGTCACAGCGAATCAGCAAACAATGCACTTTTCCAACACTCAGAAACAGTGTTGACGACAGTTGACGACAGTTGACGACAGTTGACGACGAGAAAAGATAGTTTTAATTGATTGACATGATTTCCTAAGTTATCATAAAACGAGCCACAGGATTCAGCAACTGATGAGAAGCATGAGACATAGCAGATATAATTATCCAAAACCGGAACCCGAGAAACGGTTGAGGCGAGTGGTAATGGTTATTTTAATGGTGAACTTGTGTATTTTTGTGATATTGTTTATGTTATTTGTTGTTTTTTTTGTATTATTTCTTCTTTTATTAAGGTGGGAGTTATGTGGCGGAAGCCACATTGTCAGCATTTAATTCATGCGTGCCGATAGGTCGATTTTATGCAAGCACGCATGATAGATAGTTATAGTTTCATGATTAGAGATTATTGTATATAAAGACATATGTTTTACCAATTAAATCAGAATTAAACCTACCGACATAGTGGTTATTTCTCACCCCTATCACCCGGTAAAATGGCTAACCACCCTACCTATAATATATCTAAATCTGTTGAGGAAAAAATATTAGATGAGAAGCTAGGTTACATTTTGAATACGCCTGGATCCAAAACGGCATCTTTACTAACAATTAACAACAATCCTGATTTAACAATCAACACAAGCATAGTTAAGACGAAACAACCAATTTACTCAGAATTTTCCAAGTTTCATCCCATAACAGCCATTAAATTTTATTGTTTTCACCGAACACCCATTAGTTTAATTGGTGATAACTAACTTCTCGGTACAGTTCATTCGACGCCATGCTTTGGCACGGGACAAATCTGGTTTTGGTTTTCACGTTGACTTTTCATTTCGCTGCAAGCGATGTGAATCGGATAGAACTACCCGAAAGTGGGAGGATGGTCGGAGTGGACACAGTGCACGACGTGAAAATAGACAAGAACACCATTATATCCCAAAACTTGAAGCTTGAGAAACGTAGCAAAGGAAATAGCGGTGAGTGTTCAAAGAACAGAAAATTCCATGCAGCTCGGCAACCTTGTTAGAGATGATGTTCATATCAGCACGACAAGTTGCACTTTCCACCCACAACATAGTCAATAAAAGTAGTTTAACGTCAGCACCTAAACCAGCCGAATGGCAATTTACACCGATAGGATACATAGATATTTAAGACAATATTGTAATAGTGTGCGTAGAGTAATTTTTTTTCATATAGCATTGTAAGATAATATTAAATGAGACAACAAGTGTCCGTTGGTGTTTCACTCCGTACACCCAACCCCTCTATCTACCCTGCCCAGGGCCACTCCCTGGTGAAGAGGGTCCTTCCAACCACTAGCATAAGCTCCTCCTGTTGTGGCCAAATACACCTTAGCCTTAATGTGCTGCCTTAGTCTGGGAGATCGGCAACAGGAAAACCACAATCCACCACCCGTAGGGTTCCGTCTGTCATCTTAGGTCGCCCGGTGACAGACTTCGTTATAAAGTCATATGTTAATGGTAGGTTAGGGATAGGGACTTAAGAGTGATAGGCTCCCCTGTTCATATTCATACACGCCACCCTGCATGTCCAGTCTGTGCAGACACGGTCAGTCTGAGATACCTTCGGACCACAGTCCACAACATAACGCTGGTACCCAGAAGACCCCTTGCCAGTAAAGTGAGTATGGATTTCAAAAATGGTTTATCTTCCTCACCAAGCTCCAAGCGACTCCATTATAACAACTAAATGACATGGTAATTTCACAGCGCATCGTCACAAGAAAGTGGATGAAGAGCCTGACTGGTCCTACAGCGCTTTCCCAGCCGATGTCCAGACCTACGTGCAAGAGTTCAAGCAGAACATGTCAGAATGTCTGAAGGAGGTCCAAGCGGCAGACAAGAGACAGGTGACTCGGCTGTCACCGAAGACGGAGTCTCCAGTCCATGGAGAATGCCTGATCGCTTGCGTTTTGAAAAGAAACAAGGTTATAGAGAACGGGAAGATCAGTAAAGGTAAGAAGAAATTGATTTTATGGGAATTCCACGTCAAGTACTGAATAGTTTATGTCAATGCGCATTTGAGAGGTTTTCTTGCACTTCTTCATCACTTCTTTCTCGTACTATATTATGTTTTATGTTTTACAATTATCAGTCATCAAGATATTTCACTCTCAAAAATCTTTTCAATGGGAGGTCGCGCCAAACCAACTATCCACAAACCTACCAATTTCCTCATTTTAATTTAGTTTTCATTAAAACATAACATTTATAGCGAACCTGATATCTTTGGTCAGCAAGTTCTACTCCAAAGACACGAAGATGATGAAGAAACTGGAGAAAAATCTGGACCGTTGCATCGAGATGAATGCGAAGATACGTGACGAGTGCGCCCTTGCGTCCCACCTGAACGACTGCACGAACGATCTCATGGCCAGCAACAAACACAAGATAACCGTTAACTACTAACCCTCAGTGCTACTGTTAAAGGTCTCTTCTAATCCACCTCAGAGTTTCATCAAAAGATAGGCAACTTCGTACGCATCTACCCTTTGAAATGAGAGGCGGTGGTGGGTGACCTGGCCTTACAAGCCTCGTTGGAATCTTTAGTACTTAGCCCTCGCCATCGCTTCTCATTCCAAGAGAAAATAGCATATGAGGTTGTCAGACTCATAGACATCGTGCCAAAATTGGAGATAGACCATAAATAAAAATAATAGTTCGGGTAAGATCGCTTTTTTCTTAGTCAATCACCGATACGACATTAAAGACTGGAGAAAGATAGAAGCACCGACAAACAGCGGTGTATTATATCTAACACGGTTTTTTTTATATGGGGACTGATGTCTGGGAAATATCTTCATACACCCAGAGGAGACTGGAGTTTTTAACTCCCAACAAAGGATACACCAAATAAATTCAGGACAAGAAATACGAGACCAAAATCAAACGTAGAAAGGTAGGTTGAAATTAAAAGAATCCAAAAAAAGTGGTGGTCATACTGTAAGAGTGTATAACTCATACAATATATTCGAAAAACATTAACAGATGCACCTACAGTAAGTGTGGACAACGGCAATTTCTCTATGGACAGTCTACAGAACGACTAAATTGTTAAATGTTAAATCAGAAGAAACTTTTATTACACAATACTTTCGCAGATTTTGCAGATTAAAATTAACCAGCATTACATTAGAACAATCCAAGAGTAGACCAATTTTTAACTATCTCAAAGCTACATTTGTTATATTGGCCTGCACAATTACTTCTTTTGTACAAAGGCCGCCCCTATTCAACATATTACGAGGAGTTTCAAAAAACGCCAATTCGATATTCATTTCGACACGAAAATTCCACAGAAAATTATGGAGTTGTGTAATAGATCAATACTGCTTTATATGAATAGTACAGACTGTCTTATGACAGTTCGAGGTCCATGGAATGACAAAAGAAGCGAGTTATAATAATCATAACTCAAACCAATCGGAGGTGACACATTAACAAACAATGTAGGACATAATGTTTTGTTCTCTTGAATGGAAATACTAAAAACAACAGAACTATTTTTTTACCTAAAGCCAAAGCTAATTATTATTTTTGGCCTGCACAGATTTTCAGTACAAAGGCCGCCCCTAGCCAACGAAGTAAAAACACAAAAAAAGGCAACAATTTTTGCGAACCCCTAAAAATCGAAAAAAAGAGAACTCTGAAAAAAAAAAACATAAAGAATATGAAATGATAAATACTTATAACTTATAACAGAATCCAGGAAGTGCATAAATAAGTTAAAGCCAATACTTAAACAATCAAGGTTAATCTAAAGATTGATATTTATTGTTATGAAACCTTGCAACAAAAAATATTTTTAAATCATCCAAACATTTTGTCATCTTGAATAAGGCCAATATCATCTCTTTCTCCTTTATGCAGCAACTGTTTTGAGGACCAACCCCTCTTGTACAACATACAAGTACAGGGAGATTCCGCTTGGCCAATATTTCCATCCTCGTCTAAACAATGTCTTCTCTCAGGAACATCCAAATTGCCCGTCAAGTCATCTCAACCATGTTTAAGAGCCTCATAATCTCACTTCTAGCCGCAGCTGCGTTTTCCTCTCCCATGCAATTGAGCCTTTCCGTGACATGTCGGCTGAAGAACCAGTAGTTATTGGTCTCTCCGGTTTCATTGGCTTCTAAAGGCTTCATAGCGATGAGAAGATCATCCAAGACTTTTTTACACTTGTTCTTTTGTTTTTTCACCTTGGGCACCAAGGCTCTGCGCCGAGGACGATCCGTTCGTTGACCCCGTTGACGGATTTGTAGGTCTGATTCGTCTACGTCTGCATCCGTCTGGAATTCTAATTTGACTTCGACATTGCTGGTATTGTTGTAGTCTAAAGCGTAGGTCTGGAACAAAGAGGGAAAATTATCTTATACTCATAATATATGTTTATGTAAGTACATCACATAAATTCCCGGAAGGGGTAGGCAGAGCACACTAAAAGGTTAAAAAGACAAAACCAAGACTGTTTGGCATTCGGTAATCACTTTTAACAAATATTTTAGGTTTTAAGTAAGTTACAACAAACCCAAGACATTCATGGAGTTGTTACCATCAGAAAACTTAACAAATAAATGGCACACCCACCTGATGGTAAGCAATCTTCTAGTACGTCAGTTATAAAGGTTATCTCGTAAGTCCCACTTAGACATTGAAAAAATATTCAAATTCATCTACTTTAACATACCTCAAAATTACTGTCCTCCTTTTTGGAAGCGTCTCTGAGGAACTGCAGCGGTTTCCACAATGGCCAGCAGGGTACATAAATCTCGGCCGGAGACTTAGCAGTCGCCCTGCTCCGGTCCACTCTTCTCACGTTGTGGTGGTAGGTGCTCCGAATGTTGACCCAGCGGTCACGGACAGAACGAGCTGAGAATAAAAAAAATTACTATTATTATAACAGATAAAAATTTACATTGATACATTCACCTGAATACCAATTAGGTTGGGCAGAGCACAACAAAGGCTGAATAGACAAAAATCATGAATATTTCATGTTTCACGGCCACATGTAGCATATCTTATGGTTTCAAGTTGGCAGGTATACACTTGAAATACCTACTAATTGAAAAAAATCCCCACTATATTTGCTCAGCTAAAAAAAACAGTGTTTTGTGTGCTTTACACAACCCATTTGGGATGTTTTTATGTTTGAATAACTGAAATGAAAAAAGAAAATTTTCGATAGACTAAATCGGTAAGGGTTCCGCAAGAATTTAGAAAAAAAAACACCTCTGTCTGGTCAAATGTTTTGGTGCAGCGTACATACGGACAGACGGATGGACTGTAGTTTTTTTGTAGGGTTCCATCAAGTATTTCGCTTTCCAAAGGGGTTCCATCAGCCAAAAAGTTTGAGAACCACTGGGCTAAGTACACTCTTAATATTTTAATTTCACTCAGAAACCTACCTATAGACTACATTAAAACTGGTTCAATGGATTCAAAAGTGACACCCCACAAGTAAATTAACTTGAGTAAGTAAAAAACTCTTTATTGTACAAAAATAAATAAAAGACTACAGATTGGTAACAAAAAAATGACTAGTTATCTTGGGATAAAGTAGAGGCCAGCAAAGATGAAGCAGCCTTGTGAAACAGGTTTTAAGTTCAGATGCATTTAAAATGCAGAATAGGTGGACATAAAAACAAGGTTATTACGAACCAGGACAACTTTCACTTCAACCTCCACTGACAAGGCAAGATTCTTGCATAAGAAAGGATATTTTAAACCAATTTAATTAATTATGAATGAATGAAATTATGTTTAGTAAAATACCTGTAAAACCTCGTCCCAAAGTCGCAGCAAACTCAGCGTAGGCTTTATATTTCTGCTGAATGTGGTGGTTGGTATTTCCAAAAGATTTCCAAATGAATTCTCTTTCACGTACGAACTCTACGAGGTCCAATTCCAGTTTGCGCGTCCAGTAGCACTGTTTGCGAGGCATCGTTCCAGTGGGGGGAGTGAGCAAGCTTTTAAATGGCTTTTAACTGGAATTCGTGTCAAGTGTCAACAATATTAACGCTGTGGACGAATGAATGTATAAAAAGGTAAGGATGTAAACTTCTCGAAGTAATTCAATACATAGCAACGACGACAACAATGATCAATTCACACAGGAAACAATTCAGCTTTGTCAAACATTACCATGACAAACAAACAAAACAAAGTAAACTTAACAACTTTTTTTTTTAATTATTATTATCCGTCCAACCACAGACTACTTTTCTTCTCGGAACCAGTATTGCCACCGGAATATTTGAAAGCCCAACAGTAAAATGAAAATTGGTGTGAATGAGATCTGGTAAAGTTGATGTTTTTAATTTAATACGTCATAAACCAGAAATTACCTTTCATTTACCTAGTCAATGGCACGGAATCATTCGTGCGTGAGTCCAACTCGCACTTGGCCGGTTTTGATTAAGTAATTTAGTTTCAGATTTTTTTAGATTTTTGTTAAATATTCCTGTCAGCGTCTTAGAGTATATTTCTCAAATACAGAGAGAAGCGAAAATTGGTACCTCTTAATTTTAATTTTAAGTAGAAATTACAATGATATATATGAAAATTTGTTCTTTTTATTTACAAGATATAATTTAAGCGACATCTATTGTTGAGGCCAAAACCGATTTACAAGGAGTAGTTTCCCCTACTTGTATTTGAAATTGAAACACAACCAGGGCAGTAAAGTTCCGTAGTGCTAGATACTAGGGCCATCTGTCGTCCGCCAGCGTGCGTTTAATAAGGTACAGTGAACTCGTACAAGTTCAACATTTAGCCACTGGGTGACGCTGCACACGACTGCCACGTTTTTTAACCGACTTCAAAAAAAAGGAGGTTCTCAGTTCGATTGTATGTATGTATGTATGTATGTATGTATGTATGTATGTATG
>BHDV01006378.1:361979-374651 GCA_005406045.1 Adoxophyes honmai | reverse complement strand
ATCGTAACGTTACCGAGCGTTACACTTTTTCATAAGTGACTCCCAGCTCAACCTAATTTAAGACGTTGTCACGTCAAAAAACCGATTTAGTTGCAACTAATTTTAAACAAGTAGGTACGTCAACCCAATGCATATAATTATGGTTGAATGGTTCCCGTGGCCCGAGTTCCCAGGGCGGTGGAATGCTTGGTCAGCGCCTCGTGCAATGACCGACGCGCGGCGAGGTCACTGTAACGTGTTCGTTGTCAACATAATTATGCAGTTTATGCAGTATACATTTAACGACCAAATCATCATATATTTTTAGGTAAAAACTCAAGATATCTCCGCAAATTATGATGACCTTTGAATAAAAAATATTATAACAAACAAAATGGTAGGTAACGTAGCTAGTGTGTTGGTATTGATCACTTCCAGTTTTATCATTGAATTTCAGAGATAATTTCAAAATATGATCAAATTCTTACCTTTAAATAAACAGAGTATACAATATTGCTAAGTTAGCTTTCTCCCTGTGATGGTGCCTTATAATAAATAACCTGCATATTCCAAGTATGTAAGAACAAAGAGTAAGATGTAGCAGTCGCGAGTGAGTTGGTCGTGACGTGAGAACTATCGTCATTGCGGGAACAAAACTTAAAACCTTACATTTTCATTTCAAATTTAGGTAAACATTTAAAAAACTTTTATATATAATTGTACAAATTTAACGCAGAACCGCTAAGGAAACTCGCTTTGATCTGAATGAACTCGCATCGAAATTGGTGCATGTGTTCTAGAGCCATGATGACAAACAGATGGTTAAAACCCGTCATTAAAAGAGGGTCAGTTTACTAAAAGTGCTAAAAGCGGCTGTAAAACAGTCACGTTTTGCCTATGCAGCAATTAATTTGCCCTTCCCACCCAGTTTGAGATAGTAGGTAGTCTTCGAAAATCCCCCATTTATTGGGCATCAACTAAAAACTGGCAACCCTGGCTAAGCGACACTGTAATGTGAACGTCGTTCTGTTATCCATCCATGAGTCCGGCTTCATTTCGCGGGAAACGGAAGACATAAAGCATTCTGCAGAGGGCGATAACGTAATGTGGTGGTAATGCTATGCTTCTGCACTATGACATCACATTACAATCATATTGAACTGTTCACGATAAGTGACGCAGTACGCAGTTTATCGGCGATGATATTGTGGGAAAGACTGCAGAGAGATATTTCACCAGGCAGTTGTTATGCCTGGGGACTGAAGTCCGCTGAGAAATTTGGGAGTTGTGCATACAGGCGTGATTTTTAGGGTAGGGCGAAACTTCGCTGTCCGTTCGTCCGTCTGTCTTGGCTGTATCTCATGAATGGGGTAGATATACTTAAATAGTAAATAGAGAAATTAAAATAAAAAAAAGTATTCAAGAGAAGCTCCCACACAAAAAAAGTGTTTTTATTGCAGTTTTTGCTACGGAACTCTTCGTGCGGGAGTCCGACTCGCACCTTCCCGGTTTTTATGTAAACTTATTAGGTAACTTACATACATACACACAATCACGCCTGTATTCCCAAACGGGGTACATCCACGGAAGAAATGGAGAGGTGTTATTCTAAACCCGACACGAGCCGGGAGCTTATGTAAACTTACATACATACATATTCTCACGCCTGTATTCCCAAAAGGGGTAGGCAGATCACATAAATTCAAAAATCCTGTGCCACGTTTAGCAATTTCAGGGTAAACAGCTGGTTAAACGTGATATTGCAGTGACAGGTTGCTAGCCCATCGCCCACAATACACTAACCCTCTCCCAGAGTCACGACACCCACGGGAAGAAAGGGGAAGGTGGAGGTGCTATTCTAACCCGGCTCCACGCGGGATAAACTTACCTTACGTTAAACATAAAACTACTGTGAGACTTATACTGTTTAATCATTATGAATCACGGCTGTTCAAAACGTTTAAAGCGTAAAAAAATTAAATAATGCAAAACTAGAACACCCACAGGCCCATTTCCAATTATTATAAATCAAGAAAGTGTCTCACTTTTCATTGTTGACCTGTTAACTGGGGTAGGCACAAAAAAGGCCCGTTTTGAGTTAAAAAATAAATGATCAGTACGTCTAGTGTGTTCAATTCGATGGTGCAGTCGTTAACGAATTCGTTTGCGAGTTGTCGCGGAATGTATGGAGACTTGTCGACCGTGGCAGTTGTGCAAACGTTCCGTACGTCTAGTGTGGTCAATTCGACGGTGAAGTCGTTAACGAATTCGTTTGCGAGTTATCGCAAAATTGTATGGAAACCGAGACAGCGCCGCCAGCGGAACGTTTGCACAACTGCCACGGACGACAAGTCTCCATACATTCCGCGACAACTCGCAAACGAATTCGTTAACGACTTCACCATCGAATTGACCACACTAGACGCTCAGATTATGTGTTGTGTAATTTTATTGTCAAGTTGGTGTAATATAAGGCTATGTACACACTAATAAAAATGCTCAAATAAGTTGGGAAACTTTGGCTGCGATGATTAATTACCCAAGCCACAGGTTAATCTCAACAAGTTGGCACTCCTACTTTTTTAATTAGTTCAACCCGAATCCACCTCGACGCAAAATGTGGCCGGTGACTGGCAGATTCCTTGTCTGTGGTAGGGTAAAGAGGACCAGTATGGATACCAATGCATTATTATTATTAGCCAAGGATTATGCGACGTGCCATTGATTTTCATATTCGCGATTTTACACAATATCGATACCACACGATTGCATTTCTTCACCTGCGTTACCTTTCACAGCTACTATCATTAGAGTGAGTTTCAAAAAATTGTACATAAATTAAGGGTTAATAAAAACAAAATCACGATCGCGTTTTTTGTGTAACGAAAATTACCTATACAAAATGTATGGGTAATTGTCGTTACACAAAAGAAAAAGAATCAATTAACTTTTGTTTTTATTAAAGCCCTTAACTATGTACAATTTTTTTGAAACTCACTCATTAAGTACTTTTATACATACAGGATGTCCCAAAACTCTACGATAATTTGGAACCGGAAGTCAACTTAAGTACACCAGCTTTGAGTTTTGGGACATCCTGTATAATCCTATTTCCACATTTTCACAATTCTGTCCAAGAGGTATTGATACCACGCAATCGCTTTCTAGCACATTCGCTATCCTTAACAGTCATTACTTTTATACAATCCTGTTAAATAATAAATTAAGAACTGATTAAAAAGCAAACCTTTCACAGTGACAAAATTACTATGGACGGTGCAGATTTCTGTTTGATAAGAGTAATAAAATCCAACTTAAACTGAGATTTTCGAGATAATTTCGCAAAACAGTTTATCTCCTCATTATTTTATCCCCCTGCATTTATAATAATAACCGTACTCAAACTGATGTGACTATGCCAATAGATGCACAAAGATATCATAAATAGAGGGATATTAAGAGGAAATGGAGCGGTCACATTTTGTATGGAAACGTAGTCCCCTGATTCCTCGCTGGATATTACCCGTAGAACAATGATTTTTTACATCAACAATCTAATGATATATTAGCATGTTCCTATGTTTTCCTTTTTTTCTTTATTGAATTATTAAAGGAGATATTAACCTTCAAAAACATGAAAAATTGGCAAGTTTTTTCCGTTGTGTTCAAACCTCTAGAAACCAATTTTAACACAATTATATCAAAATATAAGAACATAGAAACACAGTTATGACATTTCTTAAACATTTAATGAAAAAACATATTTAATCGGTTAAGTTTTGGAGAAGAAATCAGGGGACTACGAAACGTTGTTTTTGAATAATTTTCATAGGTATTTTCGGTCCGAGCTGTAGTTGTTCTTATCGCACTCGACGTCGTCTGGGCAGGTCACGGCGCGACAGCAATAGATTTAGCAAATACCTATTTTTCAATTCCCTCGACCGGCATATTTCCTCTTAACAAAAATTTAAAATAGTTACCGGCTAAATTTTTACTGGTATAATAAGGATTTTGTAAAAAAACTTTTCGATACGGTTCGGGCCTTGATTCACAAAACGAAAGTTTGTTTACTGGGTAAAATTATACGATAAGGAAATGAAATGGATCCATTTCAATTTTTGGAAAATTTAGGTATTTTTAGGTTTTAATTTATGCCAAAAAAATTAAATCACTTCAACGACAACATAACAAAACTCCTTTGTCTATAATAAAGTTAAGTTCCATCGACACGCCCCATCACTAACATGAACTGTCATGGATCATGTCAGGGATCATGTCTCGTCGATTGTCCTATAAGTATTCTTATAAATATTTAGAACCTGAGAACAGAACTTCCATTCACAACTTATAAATTCGTGTTTCAAAACAAAAGAAAAACAAAAGCATTCTCAGATTAATACACCTACCGAGTGCCATTTTGTAGCAACTTTTCGCTAGTATGTCCCCGGCAAGTCAGTCATTGGCATGATTTTAGAGAGAGAGATTAAATTTAATAAGCTTTCATCTGGAAAAAGCGCTGCGTGAACTTACTCTCTCTCTAAAATTGTGCCATCTAACTTGCCGGTGCCTGTACCGCCTGTATTCCCAAAAGGGCTAGGCAGAGCATACGAAACGCTACACAGACCAAACCATGAACTATTTCGCGCTTCATAGTCAATTTTAGTATTTTTAGTCGCCTCTTACGTCATCCATCCGTCAGGATCTACGCTCAACACTAGGTATACAGGAAATTGAACAGTCTTGTAAAAACAGCAATCTATAAAATGTACATACCTACCTACTCCAGTTACAAATCGGACTCTTGTTACAGCCTTCTCGTAAGTCCGAATCAAAGGCTCGCATTAGCATTCGTATAATTAGCAGTAACACAACCTGACCCGCTTCCCGAGTCGTTAGTCGACAATGACCCACACTAATGAGCTGTGTGCCTTTGCAGTGCATAGTTTAAAGCAGTACGTCAATAGTGGTTTGAGAATAATGTTCTGTAAAAGTCATTCGGTCTATTTGGACGACATTTTGTGACAATTTAGCTAGGATTCTTTGTGGCATCACTAGTTGTCGTCTGCGACCCTTAATCTTGCGGGAAATTAGCACTTCTTCGAGGTAAAAAGGGACATTCGACAGGGCTCAAACTATAAGAATATCTATCTATTCCATTCGCCGAAATCAGTTCTCAAGTGTGAAAAGGTAACAGACAGATAGACGAACAGATTTGCACTTGTAATATAAGTAGACAAGACAAGTGTTTAATACGAACGACTAAGTACATCGATAAAGGGCTCAACTCTTAATTAACTAATTATCGGAATTATCGGGTATATTTCCAAAACTATGTGTTTTTACGAAATTAGCCTGTGTCCTTTCTCTATATTTAAACTGTAAGTATCCGTATAAAATTTCGTCTGTTACCTTCTTACCTTGTCTAAACAAATCCAGTGAGGATTTGGAACTCCACACAACACTTAATTGTTTCGCTGTCATGTGCGAGTTTCCTTATGCAGTACCTTTACCGAATAGTATGACGTAAATGTTAAATTTCTAACACATATTCTGAAAAACTCAAAGGTAAGTTAAGCTACGATATTCCGTTTGTCATCGGTTAAAACATTGAGCTATTACCTACACTTTGGTGTAGGTACAGGGGGAAGTTAGTTTGCCTTACTGTTTCAACACTGTTACCTGCGATTAGCTTGTAAGTAGTACGACAACAATACGATCGACATTTGAAATGAGACTCCTCAGGGTCACTGCGGTTAAGTTGTATATGTACGTATGTATGTATCACGTCCGTATTTCCAAATGGGGTAGGCAAGGCAGACGAAATGGAACGTTACTCAGACGAAACGATGACCAGATATTTCTAGGTAGTAGGCACTATTAGCACAACTAGGTTTAAATAAAAATAAATAGATTACAGAGATGTGGACGTAACCGAAAACGATGAGCATGAGAGGGATAAATGTGAATGAAGCGAAAGACTTCTCTTAAGCTTTTGTTGAAGAAAGAAAAATAATTTATTGTCACAACTTCTTAAACATAATAATTCATCCATTACACAAATACAACTGGTATAGTGACATTGGGCTTCGGCGTCAGCATGTGCCGCTGGCCCCACCGCGAGGATGGCGCCATGCAGCGCTGTTTTTCAACCGACGCCCTACTCTAAATGCTCCAACACTTAAATGCCAAGAGCGGACTTAAAAAAAATATATAATTTTATACATCATATGACATACTTATGTCAGAACAAAAGCGAATCCTCGAAACTCTGTCGTCTCTGCCTACCCTGCAGGGAATAGGGCGTGATATTCATGTATATGTTAGGGATGTCACGAATGTCAAAAGATACACATTCGCGAACGCTAAAGCCGGGTGCGAATATGCGAATGAGAATATTTAAAAAAATGAAACGTCACAGATAAATAGTAATTTATAATGAAATCAAAAATAAAAAGTTATCCTCACAAAATCAACATTGTAATTAAACACAAAAGTGCCTACCTATTTTACAGCAGTTTTCAGACCGTTTACCCGACCATTGGCTAATATATTTACGGTCTGTTTCCAACCACCCTCTATCCAGTGCCGTAACCAGCCTTTTAAGCGCCCGGTGCGAGCTTTCAAAACTGCAACTTTGAAGATACTGGTCTGGTCATTTCTACGCCCCTCTAGGGTCTGCGCCCTGTGCCTGGGCACCGCTGGCACCGCCCTATATACAGGGTGTCCCATAAATCGCGACCAAGCCTGACACCGGAGGTAGGTCAATCCAAGAGCTATCGAACCAACCTAACATGACCTCAGTAAAAGTTGGACGGTTTTCGAGATATTGGCAATTTAGTATTTTTTTCGAACTTCGCCCGTTTTTCACCTCTCAAGTGCCATAATTTTTTTAGATAGCTCTTTATCCTCATTTTTTTTATTGTTACATAATCACAAATAGTTAAATTTAATAATAGCAGTGTTGTTTTGTTAAAAACGCGCGAGAGATATGAATGAAACGTGATTGATTGTCATAAGAAATTATCAACCAAAACAATAAGTTGGCCTTTGATCACCTGCCCTGAAAAAAAAATACTAGACCGTGCAAGAGATTATTACTTTAAAAACTTGCGTATGTTATGCCAATTTCAAAAAGGTATAGTACTTGATGGTTAAGCTGGAAAATTGAGAGATTTTGGAAGATCTTGCCAACGTGCCATTAAGTTAATTGAATGTTAACTGTCGCTAATTGTTTCAAATAGGTACCGTGCATTGTTAATTATTATCTGTAACATGATATTTTTAGGATTTCGTAACCAAAGGGTGACGGGACCCTATTACTGAGACTTCATTGTCTGTCTGTCTGTCTGTCCGTCTGTCCGTATATCACCAGGCTGTATCTAAAGAACCGTAAGAGCCAGGCAATTGAAATTTTCACAGAATATGTGTTTGTACTGTTACTACAACTACAAAAATACTAATGCTTAAAACGATACGAGTAAACTATGTCAAAGTGCCATTAAACTTGATAAAATGTAGAACCACGTTAGTCGCCGCTTCTTAGTGGTAATAATGTCGTAAGTAGTTGATTCTGGTTCACCTGTTTAAGAAATAACAAGGTGTAACAATAATAACTGATTTGCTTTTAAAACTTAGGACAATGGTAATTTGCTGACTAAAATCTAAAAATAACAAAAGCAGTGTAACTTTAATTGATTTATTTTTAAATTAGAAATGTTTTACGACAAATGTTCAAATTGGCATCATACCAAAAACAGCGTTTTTTCTATGGGAGCCTCCCTTAATTATTATTATTATTTTGATTTTAGTATTTGGTGTTATAGCGGCAGTAAAAATACGTCATCTCTGAAAATTTCAATTGCCTAGCTCTTACGGTTTTTTAGATACAGCCTGGTGACAGATGGACAGACGGACAGACAGACAGACAGACAATGAAGTCCCAGTAATAGGGTCCCGTCACCCTTTGGTTACGAAACCCTAAAAATATCATGTTACAGATAATAATTAACAATGCACGGTACCTATTTGAAACAATTAGCGACAGTTAACATTCAATTAACTTAATGGCACGTTGGCAAGATCTTCCAAAATCTCTCAATTTTCCAGCTTAACCATCAAGTACTATACCTTTTTGAAATTGGCATAACATACGCAAGTTTTTAAAGTAATAATCTCTTGCACGGTCTAGTATTTTTTTTTCAGGGCAGGTGATCAAAGGCCAACTTATTGTTTTGGTTGATCATTTCTTATGACAATCAATCACGTTTCATTCATATCTCTCGCGCGTTTTTAACAAAACAACACTGCTATTATTAAATTTAACTATTTGTGATTATGTAACAATAAAAAAAATGAGGATAAAGAGCTATCTAAAAAAATTATGGCACTTGAGAGGTGAAAAACGGGCGAAGTTCGAAAAAAATACTAAATTGCCAATATCTCGAAAACCGTCCAACTTTTACTGAGGTCATGTTAAGTTGGTTCGATAGCTCTTGGATTGACCTACCTCCGGTGTCAGGCTTGGTCGCGATTTATGGGACACCCTGTATACTATAGACCGATAGGTACTTAAAAGATGGTAAACAATCTTGACGTGTCTTTTTATTTAAACATACACTTTATAAATCAAAATCTTTACATAAATCGAGTTTAGCTCGACATGTTTCGGACTAATTCGTAGCCCTTCATCTAGGAGCCGCGGCAGCTGCTGCTGCCAAACGCGAACTGCGCGCCTCGGCTCTCTGCGCGCGACTGAGCTACGAATTAGTCCGAAACATGTCGAGCTAAACTCGATTTATTTAACGTGAGTTATCCGGTAATTTTCAACATGTGTGAGTCTCACGGTAGTTTAATGTATAAAATCTTTACATTTTACAATTTAATGGTATGAAAAAATCATTTACTTTCATAATTGAATTGTATATTGTAACGATTTTCATTTTTAGACTGTGTATTTCAATAAAAAGACATGTCAAGATTGTTTACCATCTTTTAAGTACCTATCGGTCTACAGTATAGTTACGGCACTGCCTCTATCATTTACTTTATCTTATGTTAACAATCACAGTTTCAACATCATCAGTCTTATTTACTAAATTGTACTTAAACTAAGTTACATACATTAGATAATCAAATTATCTACAAATCTTAGTGCGAAGTGTTATTAAACTAATCATAATCATTCCCATTTTTAACTTTTGATTTCAGAGAAAAAAATCCGGTTTTTCCTTACATTTTTAATCTTAAAATAATCAGAGTAAGTACACATAGATTTTGTAAAAACGACATAAAATCATAATAAGAGATCTTTAAGACCTAACACGAAATTTAAATTACTATTCGCATTTTTCCCCAAATGGCTTTTTACTCAGTTTCGTTTTTTACTAAAGCTTATTTTTAAAGTATTATTTTTCCCAGTTAGAATCGACATAGAAACGTAGGTCAGTTTAGGTTATGTTACTTTTTTATTGCCCTAGAGCGCCAAAATAACGTAGGAATAGGAGCTCCGTCGACACTGTTTCTGTGTCGATTCTAACTGGGAAAAATGCTAATTAGATATTTAGCTACTGGGAAATAATGATTTTGGGAAAATCATCTAACCAGTCATAGATGCCGGTTGTAGCTCGACATGTTTCAGGCAAATTCGTGACCCATCATCTAGACCAACTTTTACAGACTCAGATCCGTTTTATTTCACAGGCGGCAGGCCCAGGCCAGCGGCCACCAGCTGCGTCAGCTCTCGCAGCGCCGCCAGCACGCCCGCGCCGATGGCCGCCATTTGCTGCGCGGAGTCCGCCATCTTGTGCGCGGAGTTAGCTAGCTGCTGCGTGGAGTCGGCTAAGCGCGCTTCTGTGGCCAATCGGCGCTCTTCGAGAGACAAAACCCACTCCGGTGCAGGAGCGATTATGCGTCTATCTGAATGAAAAGCGCAAGTGAAAAGTTAAGTTGCGACCATAATAATGCTTAAATTAGTATTTGTTGTTATAGTGGCAACAGAAAAACATCATCTGTGAAAATTTCAACTCTCTAGCTGTCACGGTTCGTGAGATACAAGCCTGGTGACAGACGGACAACTTTTAAATCTTATTTTTAGTAAAAAAAACTTCTACTTCTTAAAAAAAAACTTCCTTACATGCTCTCCTTGTCCTTGTTCCTGAAAACAAAAAAAATAGTTAAGACAACAAAGTAAAAAGTAAGTTAAAACTTTATTAAAAAAAAACACTGTAACATAAAATTTACGAACACTTCTTCGCTCCTATTGGTTGCAGCGTTATGTTATAGATAGCCTAAAGCCTTCCTTGATAAATGGTCTATCCGACACAAAAAAAAAACAATTCGAACCAGTAGTTCCTAAGTTGAAACAAACAAACTCTTCAACTTGATAATATTGGTACAGATTAATAAGAGTATTCACCTGTGCGCGATCGGCGACTAGTTGAAGAGCGTAGCGGCGGCGGGGGCGGTGCTGCAGCCTCAGAGTGGTCGTCCATAGACTCTTCGACAGGTTCTGGCACCCATTCCGGCGACTCTTGAGGCGCGTTGGCATTTGGCGACGGCGATGTTTCAGCGATGGCCGGCTCGGGCTCCTATGATGAAATACGGATCCTATATTTGAATAGGTACACCTTGGTCAACAGTTGTCTGTTGTATCCTTTAATTACAAAGAAATATTTTTCACAGCTTTAAAAATTTTAGTTACTACTTTTAGCTTGACATGAACCACAAAGTTATTTCAAAAAGGTTCAATATTTTTTTAATACAAACCCTAAACAATACAAAAATAAATTTGGACTTAATGATGTTTTAAGTACTTAAATAAAATAAAGGCAATAAATAGGTCACCTTTCAAACAAGTTCCTGAAATAATTACTGTGGGTCAGTAAATACACATATTTTGATTTTGTCAACAAAGTCATAGCCATTCTTCCAGAATATCTAAATATTGCTTGCCTGTAGGCTTGCTTACTTGCATGAGAACTAGAGACATTGTGTGGATTGGATATGTATCACAGAAGCAATGGTATGTAGGAAAAAATTGTTAAATAAAAACAAAACTTACATTGAATGGAATACGGACACTTTCCTCGCTGTGAACTATAACTTTTCCGGCCAACTGCAGGATTCGCTTTTCCCTGTCCGTTAGTATCAACTTTCTGGGCATTGGAGCACCGTCCATTTGGCTGGCTTGTTGCATTCGCTCACTAGCTTTTTTCCGAGCCGCATACTTCACTTGGCACCAGTACTAGTCAAGGAAAGTGTAAAAATATTTTTATTACCAAAGTTAAAACAACTACTTACAGTGTCTACTTATCAACTTACAGTGAAATATGCAATTTGTCACACAGTATTGAATATAAAAAGGTACTCATTTAATTTTATAGCTACTCTGAGGATGAACTTACATTTTGTTGATGGTTCTTGTGATTTGGAGCTCTATAGATAAACATAACAGTTGGCATGGCAATGTTCTCTACTATAAAATAATCCATGGTAAACAAAACACTTACTCTTTCTAAAATAATGCCAAGTTCTTTGAAGAATAGTGTACATTGCGAACCGTTACTTCAAGTTTTAGTTTTACATTTAACTTACATCACACCATTTTTGTGGAGTTTTCTGGGTCCCAGTGCCAACCGAGTTCAACTGGGAAGCCAGGTCTGCCCACAAGTCTGCTGTTTTTTTTTTGGCCAGAGGGCTGTCATTGCCGACTGTCCCCCTGGCCATGCGTGGCTGCTCTGACATGAAATTGAGCAGGATTTCCCACTGCTCCTCCGAGACTAAGGGTTTCGCGGGCATTCTGAAAATAATTTTGAGTTTGAACATAAGTAATTCACTTAACACTGTTAAATACATTTGATTACTATGAATACTTAGTTTAAAAACAATGCTTGTAATATTTAACATTGATCTATTCCAACTAGTGTTACGAAGAGCAAGGCCTCCTGACACAAGTCACAACTTTTCTCTGTAGTATATGTACTTTGAAGCTTTGAATAGGAAAAGAAAGTTATTCTTATATTTAATCTTTTTTTATTTATTTTTTGCCTAAAACTGAGTGGTGAATATGAATACTATGCTAGATCTAAAGACTGATTGGTATTTTTTTACTGCAATTTTATATTTTTATATGCTTATGGGTGTGATCGGTGGGAGAGCTTTTTATAGTAGACGTCGAAGGGTCTTTTTGACGAGTGAGTTTTACTATCACTATCTCAAAACACCGCAGTTATGTTTGTTTTGATTGTTCAAGCATTTGCCGGCAAGTCCGAAAACTTCGGATAAGTATGCCAACAATCGGATTCATTTTAAAGTATATTTCTTGCAATATCCATGTAGGGAAATATTGAGTGTGATTAATAAAATAATAAATAAATGTCAATTGAACTTACTTTTCCACTTCAAGTTATCTTTCTTCGGCAATTCGGCACACTTTTCCGAAACTGAAAACTGCCTACGAAGAGATACAAACAAACTATCAAATCAAACCAACCAAGGCAAGTTTGTAATTGTAGTATATTGTTGTTATAATAAGTGTTATTGTAATGAATATAAAGTTGACGTTGACATTGACATTGACATTGACAAGAAGTTTTCAGAGAAAGCTAGAAGCCAACTTCCGATTCATCCTTACCTTTGTTAATACCAAATTTGTTAACATCTTATTAAAATATATCACCAACTATAATATAAAAC
>BHDV01006378.1:344418-357493 GCA_005406045.1 Adoxophyes honmai | reverse complement strand
CCTTTAGTAAATATGTACATAAACAGAAGTTTCCTTTTAGGATAAAGCTAATTTGAAGTCGGTTTTTTTTTGTTTAAAATTATGTCAATTGCTGTTTAAAAAAAAGTGTGAGATATCAAAGTTTTTTCTGCCTCTTTTCTCTCTTGGGAATACAGGCGTGAGGATACGTGTGTATGTATTTTTATTCTGCTAAATAAAAAAGTTCTCGAATAAAAGCGCCTGATTATGTATGTTTAGGTAAATGAAACTCTAGGTACTCGTGTTATGATTTTGTTTGAGATGAAAGCCCTACAAAAAGTTATTGGTAGTGACCTTATTTTTAGGGTTCCGACTGTTCCGAGGTTTGAAGGTAAAATCGGGACCCTATCTAAAACTTCGTTGCCTGCCTGTCTGTGTATCTTTCTCCAGAATGTATCTCGTGAACCGTGATTCCCTGAACGTTGGAATGTTCACATGTGATGCAAGTAATTCTGCTGTCTTTATAAAACAGTAAGCATAAGATATCTTGCCTATATTCCCAATATTGCAGGCAAAGCGCACAATACGTTTTACACAGAGCACACCATGACCTAAGTATTTCACGTTATGTAACCACCTAATTTTAAAGTTTGACAAAATGGGGTGTAACAGATTTTTCAACGATTTCAACGGGCGGGGAAACGTTTTTACACTTGCAGGAAGAGATCCGTGGATAAATTCCAATAGATAGAGAGATTTCTTTCCAGGAAGATGTTGGAAGCTGGATTAGGCAACTGATCTCCAAAACTTCGTTAGCGCGATGTAGAAACTTTGACGGTTTATATCATTGATGACATTTGAAGTAGAAGTTCTACTACTCGACGATAGGTAACGCTAGGGGTATCTACAAATATGATAATTATGGATTCTATTCAACGTTTGTTACAATGTTACAGAACCATTCATGTAAGTGTCTGAATCTTGCTAGACCAGTTTTCGTTTAATATTTAATCGAGAACAGACTCAAAAATTCCAGCCAGTGACTTCAATAATAAATCGGGAGCTAAACTGTTTACACAGAGAAAAAAATAAAGCGCCTGACAAAAATGAAAAGCAATGTTTTCAGTACACTTATTTGCTCGCGTACCGGGCTAGGCCTGAGTCCACAAGATTTTTATTTGCCCTCATTTTGCCGTTGGGGAATTGTTACAGTTTAAATATACATCGCCCAGCGTTTATAAAAATGGGGGTTATTATCTAGGTTAATGGTGTAAGTATTGACTCGATTTTGTGTGAAAATAAACACCGTTTTACGCTCTTGGATTTTGGTCTCGCTGCATTGCTTGGCGGACATTTTCGGAGTGTACGGGCCAAGATCACAAGTTAAAAGGATAATAGGTTAAAATAGAAGTGGCCGAAACCGTCAAGCGTGTATGATGAGAGTGATGAATGAGTGTGAAGCGAGAAAATTAAGCGGCATTTATACTTAGTCGTTCGTGACATGCAGCATACGGTGACCACAACAGTGTGAACAACAGTTGTTCGTTGTCAAACATTGGCCACGTGACGGCGGTCGGCCGGACAGTCTACTTTTAGTTGTCGTTAGAGGCAACTAAGGATATAAATAGGCTAATCTGGCTATTTAAGCTAATAAATATTTTAGAAGTGGGAATACCGGTGTGATGTTTATGTTTATGTACATTATTATAGTTTGCTTGTAGTGTAAGCATATGCATTATTTTTTAACCACATGTTTCAGTTGAACAAATTAAACTTTTCGCATTCGGCGGGTCAGCGCTTAATGAACAAACTTTGGGATCTTGCTCAAGAGCGATTCTGACCAACCGGCACGGACGCCATTACGTGTGCTCGTGGCAATAGGCGTAAACTCTTTCACAGAAGAGAGATTTAGGCCCTGCGCAGACGACAGACTATCTGCGACGGACTTTTTAGTCTGTAAAATAGAATTATGTGCAGTAACGGTAACGCAAAAGACGCGCAAAAATTCCAGCGCATAATGCATACAATCCACGCAGACTTTTTGTGCGCCGCAGACTCGATCGCACATGAAGTCTCCTCCGGCCACAGCCACAAACGCCGCCACGAGTAGCTAGCAGCTAGCGTAGCTGTAGCGTGTGGCTGCCACCAGCGTCAACCGTGTGCGGCCAGTTTATAATATGAAATGTATGAAACATACATACATATAATCACGCATGTACTTCCAAAAGGGGTAGGCAGAGCACACCAAACACTACATTGACAAAACGATGACTATTTCACGCTTTGTGACCATAATAGCATAATATTTTTTAGGTTTTGAGGTGGCAGGTACTACAGTGACAGGTTGCTAGCCTGTCGCCTAAATTATACCTGTCCTTAGTCGCCTCTTACGACATCCACGGAAGAAATCGAGAAGTGTTGTTCTAAATCCGACACCACACGGAAAATGTATGAAACCTAGAAGAAATATGCCAGTGGCGGCGTTTCGTGGTTGTTGTTGGTGGCCCGTGTGCGAGAGCTCTAAGGGATACATAACAACAAGTGACGCGAACAGCACTAGTGGTAAAGTCCCAAGCAAGACAGACGACAATCGCCAGCGGTACCGGTTTTGAGTGCCAAGTGTGTAAGCCGTGTGTTTGAGTGTAAGCCGTTGTCAGTTGTGTCGCGCTGTCGTGTAGAAAGATCAGTGGCTTGCAGTGCGCGATGCTCCCGATGATGACATACCAATTGGCACGAAATATAAAAAGGTTATTTGGTTATAAATAATTTTAAACAAAAAAAAACCGACTTCAAATTAGCTTTATCCTGAAAGGAAACTTCTGTTTATGTACGTATTTACTAAAGGTCAAGTAGGTATACGTATACGTAGCTCTCAGCAGATTCAAGGCTTTAGGAGGAATAGCTCCATCTGATTTAGAACCCTCTAAACTGTTAAGTAAACCCCACGATGAACGAGCATTAGCAGAAATGCAACGCTTGAGAAGCAGCAGGCCTGGCTATTAATTACTGAAACTATAATTTTTAGTTGCAGGTGCATTCAGTATCGAAAAAATTATCCTTTAACTCCTAAAAATTAAGGAGTTGACCTTTCATCATCAGCTCAATCATATTTTTTTTACAGCCAAGCGTAAATACTGGTGTAGTTTTGAAAAATGTACTAAAAACATTACCTGTGCCTATAAAATTTGAGGGTTGCCCTCGATTTCCCTCATATTCCATCATCAGGTCAAGATATGCTGACAATCGGACTACCTGGAAACTATACCCTTTCAGACAAAAAAAGAATTTTCCAAATCGGTCCAAGCGTCTTCGAGTAATCAGCGAATACACATAAAAATACTCTCCATTTCTTTCGTGGATATCGCAAGAGGCGACTAAGGACTTAGGTTAAAGTAAATTTTAGGCGACAGGCTATGAGGCTAGCAACCTGTCACTATCATACCTGCTAACTCAAAACCTACAAAAAATGTGCTAGAAGTGGCCACGAAGCGTGACATAGACATAGTTTTGTCTGTGTAGCGTTTTGTGTGCTCTGCCTACCCCATTTAAGAATACAGGCGTGACTGTATGTAGGTATGTAAGTATGTACAAATGTAAGTTCGGACTAAAATTCCCGAATGCCCATACATTTTTTTTTATTTTATCCTCCTAAGGCCCATGGTCCTACCTATAGGACTAATGTCAAAATAAGTTTGAATTTTACATGAATGACACTAAGCCTCAAATTCAAACGATCAAAATTTGGTGCTGGGCCTTAGGAGGTTAAGGAGAATTCAAAAACTACTAGTTAGATTTTGATGAAATTAAAATGGGACCAATGGGAAGCCATTTGCTATCGAACACAAAAAGAACCATCGAAATCGGTCCACCCGTTTAGAAGTTCTGAGGTAACATACATAAAAAAAAAAAAAATACTGCCGAATTGAATACCTCCTTTTTTGAAGTCGGTTAAAAAGCGAGTGTATCCGTTCTTTTTCAATGAGACATGATAGTTTTTGCACCTGAGATTGTGCATTAATTTCCAGGGCCTGATTAACCCTTACTTCCTTAGCCTAATTATTGGCGCTAAAATCGTATCTTCGCATGTAGGTATAGTTAATCTAACATCATTGCATCTACCCTGCATGAATCATTTCGTAGGATTGCCATCGCAATCCCCTTCATACGTAATAACACACTTGTAAGTTCCATAAACTCGTTTGGGCATCGCAATGTGAAATTACCGACTAACCGACTGGGCGGCTCGGATTAATGTTATGTTTGTTTGTTATTAATGTTTTAATCTGCCAGCGAGAAGGTTCTAAGACATAATTAACATTATTAGCGTTTTAAAGGATTATTAAACCATAGGGGCATTACACAGTCACGCTTTAAGGGGGCGTCCATAAATTACGTGAGGTGTTTTTTTTTCAATTTTTTGTCCCTCCTTCCCCCCCTGGTGAGATGTCGTGAGATTTTATCATACCCCCTCCCCCACCCCCCAATATCAAATGAGATTTTCCAAGAATGACGTACTTAACTTAAAAAAAAAAGCTTTTTCGGATACACTCATGAAGTGTCAAATATAAAGCGCCATCCACACTTTGGGTTTTGAGACCTTGGGCAATGTTCTGTCATGATTGAATGCGCTTGACTTTTTTTTTGTTTCTAACAAGAATAAGAAATTGCATGATATTTTGCCGTGCCCCCTCCCTCCAACGTAAGATTAGATGAGATTTGACTCGACCCCCTCCCCCCCTTAAACACCTCACGTAATTTATGGACGCCCCCTTACTGCAGAGGCAACGCGTGTCGTCTGCGCGTTTTTACGGCATCTGCAAGAGGCCGAAATCACAGCGCGTTCTTTTACGGTAAGTTTTCTTCGCCTCCCGTTAATTGGTACACGTGAACACAAACAAGTGTCGCCATTTCCCTCGCGACAGCTGATAAAGCCCTTAAACACTTTAAACCTTTTTAAAACCGCGCACATATTATTATGTTGGCAACACCGCCTCCGAAGCGGATACGGAAGCCATAAAGAGCAAACTCGCCGCGATAGCGGCGTAATGCGCCGCAGTGATGGCTAGATGCTACAGTGTGCATGCAGCTTTATGTGTGTTGCCAGTGATGGGAATATTTTTATGTTTTGGGAGTTTTTGGTAGTATCTAGTTAGTTAATGGTTGATGGAGTTAACTCGGGGTTACTATACGCGATCAAAGGAAAGAGGTTCGTAAGAGAATGTTTGTACATACATAACGCACTTAAATACATTAGCATTACACTTGCATTCCCAACTAGGGTATGTAGAGCACTAGTAGAGTGACATAGAAAGTATATTTTTATTTCAGTTACTGTAGCCACTTCTAGAGTACGGGAGGCAGAAACGAGAAAATGTTACCACATAGAATAACTTATTTTTGATTACTTATTTCTTTATGTTAGTCTTTTTCAATAATTTGGAGCTACTTTTGCTAGGTATTTAAGAGGGCGCAAACATTTTTTACGAACGTAATATAAGATCAGGTGGGGGAAGAGAAACTCAGGGGCAGGGCAGGGGTAACAGGCACCACAGACCATAACTCGTCGAGTTATGAGTGAGTGTGGTCTGTAGTGCCCTCCTACCCCTGCGTTTCTCTTTCCCCACCAGACCTGACCTTAGTGGTTTTGGACCAAAGTTTAAAAAATCGTGAAAAATAAATTAACTCATATTTAGCCATGAAAAAAATATGGTTAGACTAAACATATTCTGTAAATTTACAATAAAATTGTTTCATTTGTAATTACATTAAAATCAATGAGGAAAAAAATAAAGTAATGGTTCAATTTTGAAATTATGTAAAATGATATTTGAATAATAAAAACCAATAATTTGATTCATGTAACACCGTTATTCCTCAGTAGACTATATTGTCTATCAGATAATAACAAGTTTATATCGTTTATGGTAAATTTTAATGGCAAATTTTCAAGTGAAAGAACGCGTTTTTTTGTGAAAACCCTTCAACAAATTGGCTAAGTAAAAGAAATGGTTCCAGTAAAGGATGGTACGGCAGTGCTTGCTTTGCGCTCGACTTGGTGGGGGCACTGCCGTGCCCCCCGATCTGTGTTGCTAATAAAATAATATTTACCGTTAATCCCAAGAAAAAGGTTTATTTATATGTTACAGTAGTTTTTCTTTAAAAACTTAAGGATTTATAGCTTTGTAAAGCATTTGAAAAACATCAAAATCGCCGAATTGTGTTTGCACGCTCTTAAGAAGCACTATAGTTCAAAATATACAGAATAACTCAATAACTCATTGCCTTGCCTGTTACACTCTACCAACATAATACTAAAGTTAGTATGGACCACATTTCAAAGCCATCCTCTCGTCTAACTCAAATAAGTAAATAAGTACTTCAGCAAACATTTCGCCTTTCGTGCAAATCCTAGACAGACTAATCTAAAGCATTCCTCTGTCTGGGTCCCGCATTGGCTTGGAAAGCACATGACCCTTTGTTATGTACAGTCACGAACCGGGATTGTTGAGCCACTTGCCACTGTTCACAATTTAGACGTGTAATCAATGACCGATGTGACCGACTAGATGTCAGCTATTGGATTAGTATTACACGACTAAGTTACAAACATAGCTCAACAATCCCTGTTTGCGATGGTACCTACTTTTGACTGCATTCATTTCCGACCACTTTAAACTCCATACAATTTTGACCCCAATCGGCGTCATTGGTATTTGGGTTGGTTCATCTGTGACTCGAAAGTTCTTTATACAACTTTGTGTTGTTTCAACCAAATGTGATCAAATTGGTGACACAAAATTGGTGCTTCTTACACATAGTCCGGTCAATTTAGACTTTTGAAGTTACATACACCTACAATTGAAAAAACAATTCAAGGTTAAAGGTCAAAATAATACGTTTTAGGTGATCTTTACCAAAACGGTAAGTTTTATCTTAAAAACACCTCACGCTGAAATTGTAGATTAAATTTTTATACTGGAATGGAAAAAAAAACGCACAAAAAAAGAAAAAAAGTGTATTGTCTTTGGTATGTGTCAACATCACCCATGGTTACGAGAATGTTTTTTTTTTTCAATAAAAAAAATGGTCTAAGCATTCCCTAACAAAATGATAACGACACTAAACCAGCCTTATTACATCCTAATGTAGCGTGTGAAGTTCCCAATGGTCCTTATGTCCTTAATCCTAACTAAAAACTAGTAAAGAAAGAATGGACGTCAAATTCAGAAAGAACCCCCGTTAATTGCGAAGGGTGACTGTACAGAAACTTCGCCCAACTTTTACAGAGAGTCACTGTTGGGAACAGGGAATGTTTGTGGAGTTACTCCGTGGCGTTGATGTGGTCCGCTGGCAAAGAGTAGACAGTAAACAGAATGTATCTATACACTACTGTAGCGCCCTAGCACCTCTTTCGTCGAATAGCGGAACTAAACGATGCTACATCGCGCTAATGAAGTTGCGATGATCGGTTGCATAAATTCAACTTTCAACTTTCTCTCTGTGGACTTCGGCCCCAGGCATAACATCTGCCTGGAGAGGTCTCTCTAGTTAGGTCTTTCTCACAAAACTTTTTTTTGGTTTCTGCACTCAAAGGGTGAAAACGGGGCCCTGTTACTGAGACTTCGCTGTCTGTCCATCCGTCCGTCTGTCCGTCGCCAGGCTGTATCTCACAAACCGTGCTAGCTAGACTGTTGATCAAAGATTATGTATTTCCATTGCCGATATAATAATAAATGCTAAAAATAAACACATTTACGACATCAACAAAGTAATCTGAGAAGTGTTATTCCAAAGCCTTTCTAAACACCACACGGGAAAATAACAAAATTTGAAACAGATAAAAACATCGAAAGACATTTATTGGTACAAAATTTGACACAGATTTTAGCCTAAATAAACAAATAAACAACAACTTAACAATTACGCATGCAAAAAAAAGAAAGAAAAAAAGGTTCACATTTCCGTGCCAAAATAGCACCAAAAGAGCCGCACTCAGCATGATATTGAGGCAAGCCTCTAGCCTCAATGCTGACTTTCAGTGCGACCTTTTGAAGTGTTGATCTATTGTAAAAGCCGTAAACAAAAGACAAAGCTATACGCAATAAAATAAGCGTAATCTGTGCCGCACGGCCAACGTGGCCGTACTCAACTTGATGTTGCGATTTTCACTGATTTTCAGAGACACTGGCCACTCTATTAAATAGTCTATGCTCTAACGCCGACGCTTCCTAGTTTATTATTTCGCATCTCAAAAATGTCCTGCCCCCAGGGACTCCTACGCATTTGATCCCACGAAAGTTTTAACGCGTGGAAAAAGAAGGAAAATAGGAGACGGTGATTTTTTTTGATTGACCTCTGAATTTTCTGGATACAAGAAAGTGTCCTGTGTGGTGTCGGGATAGAATAACACTTCTCCATTTCTTCCGTGAATGTCGTAAGAGGCGACTAAGGAAATATGTTTAGGTACGCTTTAGGCTGTGGATGGGTGCAGTGGGAGGTGAAGACTAGACGTACGTTCCGTGATCAAATCGCGGACGTTTTAGAAACAGGTCAGGTCAAGAGTACCCGAAACCGACGAGCATGTATGACGAGATTAATGAATGTAGACGAAGCAAAAGAAGTATGTCAGGATCGTAGCGAGTGGAACAGTGTAGTCTCTGCCTACCCCTAATGGGAAAGAGGCGTGACGATATGTATATATGTATGTACGTAAAAAAACGCGTGTACAATATTTTTTAGTAAAATATCTGACTGACTAAGGGGCAGCGCAGACGACAGACTTTTGTGCGATCGAATCTGCGACGCACAAAATTTTTGCGTGGATTGTATGCATTGTGCGCCGGAGTTTTTGAGCGTCGTGTGCGTTACTGCATATAATTCCATAGGTTCTATTTTCACAGATTAAAAAGTCCGTCGCGAATAGGCTGCCGTCTGCGCAGGGCCTAAATAGTTGTTTAAGTAAACTACCCAATTATTCATTCTGTGTCCATAATTTAAGGACTCCCTGTATAAGGTTATTGTGTCAATCGCTTAATCCCACGCAAAACAAACGAATGTAACAGTGGGTGGGTAGCGTATTTTTAGTTACAATTTAACGTTTACCTTACAAACTTACGTCCTATTAGCGTCCAATTTTACATACATACAATCACATCTGTGTTGCCAAAATGGGGTAGGCAGAGCACACGAAACGGTACATACAGTGACCATGACTATTTTTTCGTGGCCACTTCTAACATATTTTTTCAGGCTTTGTTTTGGCAGGTATAATAGTGAATAAATAAAATAAATAAAATCTTGTAATAAAACTAAGATTCCAGAATAGTGATCGGTTACATACCCTGTCGCCTAATATAAACCTTAACTTAATTCCTTAGTCGCCTCTTACGATATACACGGAAGAAATGGAGAGGTGTTATTCTAAACCCGGAAAAACGCGAAGTTTAGTTGTGAAATTGTGAATAATGCGACAGGATAAAAAAACTTCAAGACTAGACCTAGTTTACATCATTATTAGTTAAAGTTAAAGCCAGAGATATATCACTTAGTAGGGATAGGGCCAAATATTGTCTCCGTATTTTTAAACGGTTTTATTTAGCTTACCCCGTTTGTTTTAGACTTTATTCTTTCTTTATTCTTTGGTCTTTGTTGGTTCAAATTTAGAAATTGAAATTGCACCTTCTTGCCGGCGACGGATTGATCTGAAATTTGGTATATGCTTTTAATTCCGGTGACAATACAATAATGTACATTCATTGTCATTGTAAATTCAAAATGGCCGCCGCTACAAAATGGCGGATGACCTAATTCTTATCTACCCCATCAATATGGGTATCAATTGAAAGGTCTTTGCAAGGAGAATACAGTGCACTATATCAAATTAAAAAAAACTAAAAGCTCGAAAAAAAAAAGTAAAAAAAAACTTTTAAGTAAAACGGTTTTATATACATTGATTAGACTAAAATAAAACCGTTTTACTTAAAAGTTTTTTTTTACTTTTTTTTAGTTCCTGTGATCCAAATTTCATTTTTTTAGAGTTCAATAAAATATTCTCAAAGTCCGCCATTCCATTTTTGAAAATGAAAATAAAGACAAAAAGTTACTGGCTGCAGCATTCTCTCACCACAGACTCAACTAAACATGTAATTATATTTCAAGTTACAGTGACGCCAGCCTTCAAATTTCCACTGAAAACACGAAATTGCAGCTCAAAAAGCTGTGGTTCGCGTTGCGCATCGGTTACAGCAACCTTAGTTCGCATCATTCCGTCGGAGAGGACGGCCGCGCGTTCGCCTTTGCCTCCCCAACACGCGATTTAAAAAGTAAGCTCCAAAAACAACTGGCCATTCAGTGCGGATTTCAAATTTGGAACGTCAACTTCTTCGCGTGAGTTCTAAACTCGAATTGGGTGTTTTTTGGTGGTGTGATCGTGCTGTTTTAAGTGCTTTCTAGTGAAGTGTAGTGTTGGTTGATTTAATATGTAAAAGGTGGGTCTTTATTTAATTATTAATAAAGAGGCGTTAATTAATGCCGTATCGTATGGGTAATTAAAATGATAACTTTTTTAAATTAAGGCTGTTAAAGTTTTTTTAATGACGTGCCAAGAAAGGCAGAATAGCTAAGTGGGGCGGATTAATACTGGCAGGCAACACAAACATTGCATGTAATTTAAATAACATTATAAGCACTTCGTTTAGAAAAAAAACTTGTGAAACCGACAGACTGTATTTTAAACAAAATGTTTTAAAGTAGGTAGGTACTTTTGTGTTATTAAAATAAAAAAAAACTTAGGTATAAGAACCAAAATAATCATGCAAGAAAAAAAACTCCAGCCTAAATAGGTTCCATAACTGAGCACAGGCCTACTCTTAGTAGGAGAGGGTATGACTGCAGTTTCCACGCGGGCCTTGTGCGCATTTGGAATATCACACACTTACATTAAATTACTTCGTCGTTGTGTGCAGGTTTCCTTACGATGTTTACCTTACGTGGTAAAAATCAGAAGAGCGAGCCTGGGATCCGACCCACGATCCTCTGCAATCAATCAATTAAAAAAAGTCATAAAAAATACGGAGATAAAACACATAGTTTTATCATTATAAAGAAATCTCACCAAACAATGATTAGCATCCATATCATTTTACTATCATCATCATCTCTACATAGTACAAAACAAAGTCACTTTCACGCTGTCTGTCCCTACTTAGGTCTTTAAAACTACGCAATGGATTTTAATGCGTTTTTTTAATAGGTAGAGTTATTTAATTGGAAGGTTTATGTTCACCGGGCAAAGCCCAGGCAGGTCGCTAGAACATAGTAATATATCTATCTATTTAGATAATAATTTTAAACAAAAAAATGGCTTCAAATCAGCAATATCTTGAAAGTATTATGTTTACTGAATGTAAATTCTTGACTCTATCAATAGATTACCGAAAGCGTCGTACCTACATGTCCCTATAACATTTGAAGAGTTCCTCACCTACGATAGTCACATTAAATTTGAGGTATCCATACTCGTATATAGAGGTCGTGATTTCGTTTCATCTTAATAAGTATGAAAACACTTTATTGTACAAAAAACAAGTCATAAAAAATGCAAGCCAAATGGCACGGAGGCAAATGGTACGAAGGCACATTTACCCTTTAAGGGATCTCTTACAGTCAACCTTTAAGAGACAAAGAGGCGTGAAAATATTAAATTTTCATTTGGCTTATTTAACAATTTGAACTAATGCGTAAAGTTGTGCAGTATTAATTCAGTACGAAACAAACATTTTGTATCACCAATTAGATTTCTAATTATAGTGTTTACGTAGAAGACAAGCTGTGATATTGTTCTGTATTTTTTACTATTTCACTGTCTTGCGCGTTTATGTTCTACGCGCATTGTATGTGCAATAAAAAATATTTCTTCTGTATAAACTATGTATTCCGTGTGTTCGTGGATTTAAAATAACACCTCTCAATTTATTCCGTGGATATCGTAAGAGGAGACCAAGGAAATAGGTTCAGGTATAATTTATTTTAGATGACAGGCTAGAACCTGTCACTATTACATACCTGCCAACTTCAAGCCCAAAAAATATACATGGTTTCGCCTATGTAGCGTTTTGTGTGCTTTGCCTACCCTACTTGGAAATGGTGTGTTTGTAAAAATTGCCGTGAAAATATCGAACTTCACTAACTCCGTATTTGTAGTCACTCATATTAATTGACAAGTGTTATATTTATATTTATACAATAATACAATAGGAAGGCGAAGTATTGCGTGACTGCATGAGAACTCCACGGTGTACTATTAACATGCGAGCGGGAATGTGCCGTAGGTATTAAACGTGGAAAAATACCATAAATCGAGCTATGTTACGGCAGGGTTACCTGACATAAAGTCACGAACCGGGATTGTTGAGCCACTTGCCACTGTTCACAATTTAGACGTGTAATCAATGACCGATGTGACTGACAGATGTCAGCTATTGGATTAGTATTACACGACCAAGTTACAAACATAGGTAAGTGGCTCAATAATCCCTGTTCGCGATGGTAAGTACATACGTAGGTACATACAATCACGCCTATGTTCCACACAAAAAACGTGAATCCAAATCATGATTATGACTATATATTCCACGCTTCGCAGTTACTTAGCTTAATTATAGGTTTGAAAACAGATGGAAGAGGTATAATAATAGTGACAGGATGATAGCCTGTTGCCTGAAGCATTCCTAAACCTATTCCACGGAAGAAATGGAGACGTGTTATTCTATCCCGACACCTAACAGGACACTGACGGGAGTGGAACCTTTTCACAGTGAACTGGATACTGCATAGCGATTTGCTACGCCTGATAGTATTTTTTTTCAATTTATGTTCTATCAAAACTGTGTGAGTTCGGGTTTGGAATATCACCTCTACATTTCTCCGGTAGATGTCGTAAAAGGTGACCCTGTAAAGGAGGAGTTAACGTGTATTTTTGGCGACAGGCTTGCAACCAGTCTCTATTGTATCTCTAAACTTAAAGCCTAAAAAAATGTACAGTCACGAACAGGGATTGTTGAGCCACTTGCCACAGTTCGCAATTTAGACGTGTAATCAATGACCGATGTGACTGACA
>BHDV01006378.1:317658-342127 GCA_005406045.1 Adoxophyes honmai | reverse complement strand
TCTAGTAAATATGTACATAAACAGAAGTTTCCTTTCAGGATAAAGCTAAATTGAAGTCGGTTTTTTTTTGTTTAAAATTATTTAACTTTAAGTTATGTTAGAAGTGGCTGCGAAGCGTGAAATACTCATGATTTGGACTGCTTTTCGTGTGCTTTACGATTTGGAATACTGGTGTGATGTATTGTATGCAATGTATGTGGTGTCAGTTTGTACGTAGCGCTGTTATTTTCTGATTTTAAACGAAACTACTGTCAGTTTCAACAAATGTGGGTAGTTGTAAGCCGATGTCAGTTTCGTCTAGCAGTAGCGCAAAAGGTGCGCGATGAACAGATTTCATAGCGCGTTGCTCTCACATGATGGGTCACAATTTTCCAAAAACATATCGAGCTAACAAATCAATTTCACTTTCACCATACCGATATTTTAACCCGTTAAACTTCGAGGGTCGTGAAACTTCCAAAAACTACGCAAAACACAAGAAAAAAACTTTGAGTAATTTTATCGAAACTGATTCCGTTCGCGCAACCTTAATGGTAAAATCGCGTGCTCAAATTTTGGATTTCAATTCGAACTTATTTCGTTCGTGGATTTGAGTTTTGACGTGCTTTCGTATTGATTTTGCTGACTGTACGATACTGTTTTCACGGAACGATTTTTGTAAAAAATAACTTTTACCTTTGAAAAAAAAAACCGGCCGAACACGACCAGAAAGGTTAAAAACTGCAAAAAAAACAAATTTGTTGAATGGGAGCCGCTCCTAAATAAGTAGTAAATGTATTTTTTTTGTATTTTTTATAACAGCGGCAATAGAAATATCCGTACCAATATATAAATGTGAAAGTGTGTTTGTTTGCTTGTTTGTTTATTTGTTTGTTTGTTTGTTTGTCCGTTTTTCACGGCTAAACGGAGCGATGGATTGACGTGATTTTTTTAGGCAGAGATAGTTTAGAGCATGGAGAGTGACATAGGCTACTTTTTGTCTCTTCAAAACCCCCCATTTTCCTAAAATGAGGGGTGGGAGTTTTCAATGTAGAAAGCTATAAATCGGTATGTGTGCTATATCTCTTCTGTGACACCCCGAATTTAACGCGAGCGGAGCCGCGGGCAAAAGCTAGTAAACTATAAATATTTCCTAGTCTTTTGTACCCCACCCCGGCTTAAGAGCCGGAGTTCACCAAGGTGAACCGTAGAATCGCAATGTCGGATCATTGCAGGTGCGCTCCGTCCGAATAAAGGGACTTACGTCTAGTAAAATAGGTAAAATAAAGGGAGCAACGACATAAAAAGTGATAAAACATTTTGTCTCCCATAAAGTCAATAATAATAATTTTGAGCAAATATTTTACAGGGGTATATATTAGAAACAGGTCAGGTCAAGAGTACCCGAAACCGACGAGCATGTATGAGGAGATTGATAAATGTGGATGAAGCAAAAGAGGTATGTCAGGATCGTAGCGAGTGGAACAAAGTAGTCTCTGCCTACCCCTGTGGGAAAGAGGCGTGACGATATGTATGTATGTATGTATGTATGTATATTATTAGACGCGTATACCCGACCACTGATGAACATATTTGAGTGAGTTTCAAAAAAATTGTACATAAATTAAGCGTTAGTAAAAACAAAATCACGATCGCGTCTTTTGTGTAACGAAAATTACCTATACAAAATGTATGGGTAATTGTCGTAATACAAAAGAATCAATTAACTTTTGTTTTTATTAAAGCCCTTAACTATGTACAATTTTTTTGAAACTCACTCATTTACCGTCAATTTCCAGACACCTTTTATACTCAAACAAACGTACAATCATGTCTGTATTCCCGATTGCGGTAGGCAGAGCATACGAGACGTGACATAGACAAAACTATGATTATGACTATTTCACGCTTCGCAGCCACTTCTAGCTTAATGTCAGCATTGAAAACAGATGGAAGAGGTATAATAGTAATAGGTTGCTAACCTATCGCCTGAAGCATACCCAAACCCATTTCACGGAAGAAATGGAGAGGTGTTATTCGATCCCGACACCGCACAGGAATTCAAAATAATCCTAACAATGTAAAATATTTACCTAAACACGTACAAAGGCCAAAAGTAAAGCAATTAAAAGATTCCACCTATCTGATTACAGCGGCCATTAGAAAGGAAATTATACCTTTTTTAACGACGGTTAACACAAAATAAATTGGGAGATAAAAATATACCCGAAAGTATAATTAAACGCCTACTATTTGTTCTTATTTGCACTGGATATTGTGAAAATTATGTGACATTGAACATTAAACTACCGTGAGACTCACTCATGTTGAAAATTATACGGATAACTCACGTTTTAAATCGAGTTTAGCTACATGTTTCGGGCTAATTCGTAGCCCTTCATCTAGGAGCCGCGGCGGCTGCTGCTGCTAAAGGCGTGGCGCGCCACCGCTTTATGCGTGCCACTAGATGAAGGGCTACGAATTAGCCCGAATCATGCGAGCTAAACTCGATTTAAAACGTTAGTTATCCGTAAAATTTTCAACATGAAAATGATGTGTTACCAGTGATGACTTACGGCACCGAAACGTAGTCTTCCACTATCGGCCTCATTTCAAAGCTCAAAGTCGCTCAACAATGGAGAAGGCTATGCTCGGAGTGTCTACGCGATCGAATCAGAAATGAGAAGATCCGTAGACGAACTGAAGTCACCGATGTAGCCCACCGGATTAGCAAGTTGAAGTGGCAATGAGCAGGCCACATTGCACGCAGAGCAGATGAGAATAACACCTCTACAATTCTTCCATGGATGTAGTAAGAGGCGCCTAAGAATACAGGTTTAGATACATATATTTTAGGCGGAAGGCTAGCAATCTGTTACTATTATACCTTTTAATTTAAGAAATATGCTAGAAGTGTCTGCAAAACGTGAAATACCTAGTCATGGTTTCGACTATAGAGTTTCGTGTACTCGGCCTACCATATTTGTATTAAAACTAAACAACACACTACACTAAATCCCAGCTTGATTTTACTGTTAAAACACCACGACCTGTATACAAACTTTGATAAACAAACCAACCTGTTTCTGAAACACGGCCATTGACCTCATACATTCTAGACCCTGAAAAAGTCCTAACAAATTCCAGTTCGAATTAGTTTCCGAACTCCGAACTTTCTCCCATCAAAAAGGTCGTATTTGCAGCCAACATCGAAGCACATGTGTCCTTTTCGACTAAGCCAGTCTACCCTTACATGGTACCACAGACTTATATCGAAATAGATACCGCGAGTTCCTGCATTTGTATGAAAATCAAGCGTACCACTTTTTCTCTACCTACTGTAACGTCACATGAGCGCTAGTGATGGGAATTGACAGTCAGAGTGAAACCGATTCAAAGGCGACACCGCCTTATTCAAGTTGTACTGTCTCTACTCTAGGCAGTTAAACCTAATTTAAGTGGTACAAAAAACAAAACCAAATGAAATCGCGTCAAAGGAAGAGCATTGCTCTCCCTTTTGGCTCTCATTTGGCACGCGAAGTATCATCGCAAACAGGGATTGTTGAGCTACTTCACTTACCTATGTTTGTAACTTGGTCGTGTAATACTAATCCAATAGCTGACATCTAGTCGGTCACATTGGTCATTGATTACACGTCTAAATTGCGAACAATGGCAAGTGGCTCAACAATCCCGGTTCGTGACTGTACGGTAGGCCAAGAATGGTCTACCACTATTGGCAAAAGTTTCTGTGAGATAAAATTATCACTAAGGTTGACATGACATTGCCGTGACGTAAATACAATAGGAACATGGGAGCTATTGTCACTGTCATAATGTTATGGCAGGGGGAACTCGACCTTGTTGTTTCACGTGATTCAAATGAACATCGATCTTAGGGGGGGTAGACCAAATTATTGGCCGACTGTTAGTGTTCGACCGAAGGTACAATTTTGGCCGAAGCCGAAGCCGAAGCCGATTAATCGGTTTTCATCAAAACCTTCGGCCGAAGCCGAAGGTGTGTTGACCCCATATTGACCCTAAGAAATACGAGAATTTGCTAATAGTAAAAAAACGGCAGTAAATTTTGCGCAGTTTTCGTTTCTTAATCAAGTGTGACTATGTTGTTATGTTATGTGTGTCAGTAATTTATATAATTAACTGCAAGTAATGCGATCGGGCCGGCGAAATGCTGCCCTGCTAAGCGCTGCGCACTATCCGTCTCGCTCTGGCATCGTTTGTTCAATTTCAAATCACGATTTGCAAACCTTCGGCTTTGGCCAAAGCTTCGGCCAAATTTTGGCCGAAGCCGAAGGTTTGGCCGAAGGTGGCCGAAGCCGAAGCCGAAGCCGAAGCTTCGGTCGGACACTACCGACTGTACATACACTTGAGTCATCTGTTTCGATTTAAGTCTGTGCACGGCTCCATAAAAACGGCTAACCGTGGAAGCGGATTGAAACTATGACTATCCAATCTGTATTTATTGCAGGCTGTTTTATTTTCATAGTGAACGAGTAAAGTTTTTAGATGTTGAGTCATTGGAACTAACGTAGTTTCTTGTTAGATTGGTTGGGATACGTATCGACGGCGGGTTAGGCTTGAAGAGTGTCACAGACTACGCAAATACGATGTTATATCTGCGTATGACGCCATTATTCGATGAGTGTCGCTGCAGATACTCCACGGTAGAATATAAGTTATCTGCTGTATGTGTTAGCTCATTCAATTATGGAGCGTTCAGATACAGATATCTTATCGTATCTGCTTAATGTGTGAGACGCTTGAGCTCCGCAGTAGGTAGGTAACCATACTAACAGCAAGGTACCACATTAACAGCAAAATATCGTGATACTTGTTTAATAATAAAAGTAATTAAGAATGCAACGTTAATAGGTACGTCTCAAGTCCCAGTGCTAGGCACAAGGTTCCCACGCGATTCCAATGTGGATTGGGAACTTCACACACTGTGTTAAATTACTTCGCTGCTGTGTGCAGGTTTGGGAAAGTTTGTTAGTGTGTGTATGTATTTATACACCCCATCACGACCAAATTCCGAGTCCGAGACCATTTTTGATGAAATTTGGTATGCAGAAAGTACCCTGGATTAAAACATAGGCTACTTTTCATTCCGGAAGAATACGTAGATCCGATCTCTACGCAGACGCGTCACGGGCAAAAGCTATCACAATAAATAGCATGAGGGGTAGCGAAAATTATTTTGTTTGTAAACACAAACATTCATTAAAATGTGTTTATTTTTGCTTTTTTTTACAGTTTTTTTTGTTATAAGTACCTAATAAGATAAAATAGGCATGATTACGTTCGGTGAAGGTACAAAAGAACTATAAATCCAATTATTATTTTTGTGTCAAAACGATTTGTCTCACTTCACTCACTTTTCCTAAAGCGTTTAGCCATTGTTTGTTCGAACGAAAACCAAGTTTTTCCTTCCCCAAACGAAGCAACAATTTGCCTTCAATAATACTAACAATGATTGATCCGAGTTAGATGTAAATTTATTCAGACTCCAATTCTCTTTGTAATTCAGTTACCAACTTTGTCAATGGAGACTGCTACTTCCCCGAGTTCTTTTAATCTGGTTATTTTTCTAGTTAGTTAGATATAGGAGTTGGACTGTTTTCAGTTCACCTAAAGTGTAGTCAACGAATGTCATTTTTACACTAGACTGTCCGTCGAACACCTTCACCTAGTTAGGCTGTCGCTCGCGAAATGGGGCTGACTACCGTGTTTTTACCTTTGCGGTCACCCCATGTAGCATACGTTGAACAGTACAGTGTACAGTGTGATTGCGGCTTTGAGTGTTAAACAGGGTGTTCGGCGCTTCGTGTGCTAAAGTAATTTGGCGGATAGAAGGGGTCATTTCCTATAATACACAGGGTGATCGGAAATTAATCATAAATGTTTTAACCAGTGATCAGATATATGCGTTTGAAAACCCCTGTGAAGTTTTTTTCCCGGAAATTTCATGTAATTTCTTGTATGAAAATCTGTAAATATTGCCCAGTCCTTTGTACATCGGTTTTTAAACAACCGCGTAGCATCACAATGTCGAACAATTGCAGGTGAGTACGCGCCGACTAACGGGGCTTCCGTACGGAACGTAAAGTAGGTAGACCACAGGGCGCAATGGCTTGAAAAGCAATGAAACATCTGTCTCCCACAAGGTCAATTATGAAAATTTTCAGTAAATCTTTAACAGGCGTGTTTTGACGCGTATACCCGACCACTGTTTAAAATATTTATGGTCAAACTCCAGCTACCCTGTAGGTATATTCAGCTCCCATAACACCAGTTAGTAAAAGAAGTAAGTTTATAGAGACAGGAAAGCGACAATTTCATTGAGGCGTTCGCTGCATGGTGCAGACAGAAACCGCAAATGTGTAAAGGACAGACTAAAATCAGCTGCAAGCGTCGAGTGGCAGCTATTACGGCTGACTAGGTGTCGGCGGTGGGCGGGCAGCCTAGTGTAACGGCGAAGGTCAGTGACCGGAGAGTTGTCCTAGCGCCATCTATCATCGAGTAGTTGAATTTCTACTACAAACGTCATTCACATCAACTGTCAAATGGTATCCTACTTGGCGGTAGCGAAGTTACGAAGATCAGTTGCATAAATACGACTTCAAACTTTTTCTCTGCGGACGTCGGTCCCCAGGCATAAGGCTCCTTTTGACCAGAAATGTGCTATGCAGCTATGCTGCGAAGATGTATTAAGCAGCGCTACGAAATTCATTCCCACCGGTGCTATGCTATGTGCTTCAATGACTATGATTGGTGGATATCAAACGCATCCGTAGCATCGTAGCATAGCACATCTCTGATGGAAAGGTAGCCTTATATCTGTTTGGAGAGATATCTCTTTTAAGCGGTAATGACTCAGTATAATCAATGTAAGCACTTATTATTAACGGCCCTTTCTCTTATATCTATAAACAAACAAAGCAACATTCTTTGTTCATTGTGTGTTGGTTTCCATCGTCCGTTACTTAATGACTCTCAAAAGTTTAAATTTGTAACGGGAATATTGTAGGCATGTCTGATTTAGTCCACAGATCAAGAGCGTCCATAATTTGCTTGCAACACAAACACTTTAGCCGGGCTCTCGGGTATTGTCAAAGAAATCAGCAAAAGGATTGAAAGGAAAAGTTTGTGGGACGTTACTTGCAAAATTGTGTAACGGGGGTTACGAGCTTTTAACTTTGACATGATCCCACAGTGTAAACCGTGTCACACACTAAGCAGATACGATAAGATATATGTATCTGATCTAATTCAATTAGCTAACACACAGCGGAATAACTTATATTTTACCGTCAAGTATCTGTTGGCACCGACATATGGAAAGATGGCATTTATACGCAGATAAAATAATATTATCGTATCTGCTTAGTCTGTGACACGCTTTAACGTTTTGTAAAGGGAGTTTTGTTTCCACAAGTGACCGCTAGGTGGCGGTGTACTGGTTTCATCCTATTATCTACTGATCAATGATGGATGCAGGTCGCTTCCAACAGGTATTCATGGAAGTGTAAAGGGGAAGCATATATTCAGCAATGGACGTCTTATGGCTGAAATGATGACGGTGATGATGATGATGACCTAATGATCAGTTGGGGGGCAAGCTAAAATAGTGATTTTGATTTAGTTACAGAGTTATTTGTCAACAAAATCTGCATTGAGCATTATAAGAAACTGAAAGTGAACTGTAGTTCACAGTACAAAACATCAAGAAAAAGGACCTACCTGGCTGTAAAATCTTAACAGATGCTCCTATTCGTGCCGTGGCCATTTTTACGGAACACTAAGGTACTCCTAATTATATTAGGATTGGAAAGAACGTGAGGCGAGGGAATAATGAACCGATCGATAGCTGCCCCATTGTGTCCTTAGCTGCCTTTAGAGAACTGCCTTCCTGAAATATGGCGGGAAGAAAGCTGTCGAAACATGGAGTTTTTGTAAGGTTTTGTTCAAAGATTCCGTTTAGAATTACAGGCGATTTTGTGAAAGATTTTTGTTAAAAAAAACCATGAATGTAAAATTGGTCGCGAAGCGTGAAAAATAATATCATTGGACAATTTAAACCTATCGCCTAGTCCTAAATTAGGTAATTTATGCTTGTGCTATGGGTACTAGAGAATGGATAAACTTACTTAGATAAACATCCAAGATTTGAGAGCAAACATTCAGAATTATTATACTTACCAACGTCTGACCCGACCGGGAATCGAACCCAGGTGGCCAGGTGGTTTCGTCTTCATTATCTTACTAATATTATAAACGTGAAAGTTTGTGAGTATGGATGGATGGATGTATGGATGGATGTATGGATGGATGTATGGATGGATGGATGTTTGTTACTCCTTCACGCAAAAACTACTGAATGGATTTTAATGACACTTTACAATAATGTAGCTTATACATCAGAATAACACATAGGCTACAAATTGTAATGATATTCTGTGAATTATCCAATATACGACGATAATTCTGACTGTCAGGGCAGACGTCGTTGACGGTTGTGTTTGTTTTGCGAATTTTCAAGGTGCTAGCGATTTGTTAAAAAAGCTGTTATATTTGTCAAATGCGATTCAAAAATTATTTGTGTGATAATTTTAATGCCATATATTCTACGCCACGCAATCCGAAATACTTATTCTGCGCAGACGAAGTCGCGGGTAACAGCTCGTTTTATTATAAATATTTAACTAAAGCAGCGGTTCTCAAACTTTTTTGCTGATGGAATCCTTTTGGAAAGCGAAATACTTGACGGAACCCTACAAAAAAACTACTGTACATCCGTCCGTCCGTACCCTGCGCCAAAACGTTTGACCAGAGAGTGGTGTCTCTTTTCTAAATTCTTGCGGAACCGTTCCAGAGGTGTCGCGGAACCCTGGGGTTCCGCGGAACACACTTTGAGTATGGCTGAAATAAAGTAAAGTAAAATGAGACGTGCTACTACTCGTATAAGAACAGTTGAATATAGTTTAAATAGCTTCTTTGTTGAAAGGTAAAATTACACTGAGCCGTGTACCAAATGTGGTCGCTTCATTTGTTCCAAATTACGTCGGTCATCGAACGTTATCTTTACACTAGACTGTCCGCCAACCGCCGTCTCTAGTGTGGCTGTGTCTGCTGTCGCTACACTTTTGCGGTCACCGAATGTAGCATACAGCGAACGCCTAATACATACAAACATATTCACACGCCTGTATACCCAAGAGGGGTAGGCAGAGCACATGAATTTAAAAAAATCCAGTGCCACGTTTAGCAATTACAGGGTAACCAGATGGTTAAATGTGATATTGCAGTGACAGGTTGCTGGCCCATCGCCCACAATACATACTAACTCTTTCCCAGAGTCGACTCTTACGACACCACAACCCACGGGAAGAAAGGGGGAGGTGCTATTCTAACCCGGCACCACACAGGCAACTACTAGTAATTGCCATTTCAAGTATCTACAACACTTAGTGGGAGAGATTCCAATAGAGCGATCTCTCTTCAGGCAGATATTATGCCTGGGAGAGAAAGTTGAAAGTTGTATTTGGAACCGATCTTCGTTAGCACCTTGTAGGATATTTGACAGTTGATGTAGATGACGTTTCTGTAAGAAGCTCTGCAAATCGACGATAGGTAGCGCTAGAGCACAAGTCCAACCTCAATTTATGACATCGAAAATGAAATACGTTTTTCTAACTCCATGGAATCTTAATGCTGAGCATGGTACCGAAACTCTCATCTTGAGTATAATACAAGAAAAGAATTTACAAGGGTGGTCACACTTGAGACTAATATTTGCTCCGGGTTGCACACCAACGATGGTCCCGGACAAATGGAACATTCCCTAGACGAACATAACCTTTGTGTTCCATAAAATAACGAGGTTCGTGAAGGAAGCTCTGAAAGCTAAGAGGCGCTATTGTTAATAAGGAAGAAAGTACGATTATTTGGGTATAGCGTTGTGCGAAAGGGATCGGTTGTTTATGTGACAGCCGCTTAGTGAAATACACTCAGAAAAACATTCGATTCTAGTGTTAATATAACGTAAAAGAGCGGCTAATACATACATACATATTCTCACGCCTGTATTCCCATGAGGGGTAGGCAGAGCACATGAATTCAAAAATCCAGTGCCACGTTTAGCAAATTCAGGGCAACCAGATGATTAAACGTGATATTGCGGTGACAGGTTACTAGCCCATCGCCCACAACACACTGACCCTTTCCCAGAGTCGACTCTTACGACACCCACGGGAAGAAAGGGGGAGGTGCTATTCTAACCCGGCACGGCTAAAATGGAGGTAAAACAGAATTCCACAAACAATTGCGCATCAGCCTCAAAGGCTCGCATTACCAGCCGCACCGAATGCGTGTTCGAAATTTGAAATAGTTTGTTTTCTTTTTCGATTATGTTTTTAAAATGTTCGAAATTGGAATCACAAATAGATTAACACAAACATCTTGATATTAAATTTTTATTAGACGAGTTTTTTTTTTGATACTGGTAGTTGTGCACAGGATAAATTATGGAAGATACGATTCTGTATGTATGTACAGTGTGTTCTCCACTCTATTTTAGCTCGGAACTCGTGCCACCGTTTTACGAGGAACCCCAGGTGCAAAACAAATAGCTAAAGTAAATAAGAGGACTTGTAAGTTGTCGTTGGCCTTTGTTACAATAGTTTGTCTGGTTACGAGAGTATGACAATACCCACTAGCAATGAATGCTTCAGATTCCACATATTATTGTCTTTCTTTCAAAACCGAATAGTTTTCATGCATTAGAAAAGCTACAAACCTGTGTCGTCTCTGTAAAAATTATGTACAAAACAAAAGTAGTGATTTTGATAAAAAAATCGGTTTGGTACATTGCCACTAACGTTTAGTTCTACTATTAAAACCTTGCCAAATATTGAAAATTGTCCGGATAACTCACGTTAATAAAATCGAGATTAGCTCGACATGTTTCGGACTAATTCGTAGCCCTTCATCTAGGAGCCGCGGCAGCTGCTGCTGCCAAACGCGAACTGCGCGCCTCCGCTCTCTTCGCGCGACTGAGTTATCCGAACAATTTTCAACATTTGTGAGTCTCACGGTAGTTTAATGTTTAACCTTGCCAAATAACTATTGCACTATTGCATTGGGGGAACCTGTAATGATAGTTGCTGTGTGTATTTGAATAAACAATTAAACAATTAAACATACCGGGGACTGTAACTATAATCTTGTCTGTCTTAAAATTGTGACGTTTCTTAATGTTACACAGTTACACAGGTGGTAAAGATTTAGATGGACTTCAAAGAAAGTTACAATTTATGGTTCCCAGTTAAAGACGAACGTTCCGCCAAATCCGCATCTTAAGAAAGGCTTAAACTCGGTGAAACTAAATATTTTCTTGATGAATACCAGACAAAGTTACGTAGCTTGGGACTTGGACAGTTCGGTATACCTATTGTTGTTAGACGATCTCAGAACGTTAACAAAACTTGGTACGTTGTTTTAACTTCTGGTATCCTGGTACCCGTGTGGTGCCGGGTTAGAATAGCACCTCCCCCTTTCTTCCAGTGGGTGTCGTAAGAGTCGACTCTGGGAAAGGGTTAGTGTATTGTGGGCGATGGGCTAGCAACCTGTCACTGCAATATCACGTTTAACCATCTGGTGACCCTGAAATTGCTAAACGTGGCACTGGATTTTTGAATTCATGTGCTCTGCCTACCCCTCTTGGGAATACAGGCGTGAGAATATGTATGGATGTATGTCCTGGTGTCGGGTTAGGATTAGCCGTCTTCGTCTTACGTGGATGTCAGAGGTGGCTAAGGAAATAGGTTAAAGGGCCTAGCAACATATTTTAGCAGGAAATTTACCGTACCTAAATAATTAACTAGTGGGTGGAGCGAGAGCGTAATAACCTCAAAAGCGATGAAACATTTTTGCCTCCCACAATGTCAATAATTAAAATTTTCAGAAAATATTTTACAGGGATTCTACGACGCGTATACTACTTTTGGATGTACAGGAAATATGCTTATGGCCTCAAAAAGACAGAAAATTTTAATAAAATCTTACTTTTATTTGATTCCAATAAAAAGTGTTTTATATTTGACGTTAAAAACATTACACGTCACATAGTTATTTGCAATAACAGAACGCTTCCGAGTTTTGTTCCTCATATTCTTTGATCTATTTTTAGCAGAATCGTGATATTAAAATACGAAGTTCGTAAAAATAACGTTCACGGAAAGTGAAAGCACAATACAGATATCTACAGAAGTGTATCTGTATACAAAGTTCATTCGAGCAACGCACACATAGACACGGCTCACAGACACGAGATCTCGGAACATTTGGGACCGGTTGCTGTCCACTTGTGACCAGCGTTAGGGCTATATTTCACCGGGACACCACGGCGGCGCAACCAGCCGTCGCTACCAACAAAATGTATGATATGGTTGCGCAACCTAACGGACACCGTGAGTAACTCCCTATAGAGCTGTATATGTCACCGGAAAATAACACATTCCGTAAGTTTATAAATTTCCTAAAAAAATTCAGGAAATTTAAAAACTTCCGTAAGATTCCAAACGACAGACAAATTGTATTATTTTACGGCCGCATTTTCGTAAAATAATCAATTTACGTTAGGTTAGGTTAGGTTAGATTATGTTAGTTTAGATCAGATTAGGTTTAGTTATGTTAGATTAGGTTAGGTTAGGTTAGATTATATTAAATTTTGCAAAAATGTGGGCGTAAAAACATTTTTTGTCTCCCGTTTGGAATCTTACGAAAGTTTATAAATTTCCTAGGAAGTTTATAAACTTTCGTAATGTGTTATTTTTAGTGTCCGACCGAAGGTACAATTTTGGCCGAAGCCGAAGCCGAAGCCGATTAATCGGTTATCATCACAACCTTCGGCCGAAGCCGAAGCCGAAGCCGAAGGTGTGTTGACCCTAAGAAATACGAGAATTTGCTAATAGTAAAAAAAACAACAGTAAATTATGTACAGTTTTCGCTTCTAAATCAAGTGTGACTATGTTGTTATGTTATGTGTTGTCAGTAATTTATATAACAACAGCAAGCAATGTGATCGAGCCAGCAAATGGCTGCTCTGCTAAGTGCTGCGCACTATCCGTCTCGCTCTGGCATCGTTCGTTCAATTTGAAATCACAACTTGCAAACCTTCGGCTTCGGCCAAAGCTTCGGCCACATTTTGGCCGAAGCCGAAGGTTTGGCCGAAGGTGGTTTTTTTGGCCGAAGGTGGCCGAAGCCGAAGCCGAAGCCGAAGCTTCGGTCGGACACTAGTTATTTTCCGGTGACATATACATTTTGTTAGTGAACGATTCTGCAACCTTTTCAAGAGTAACTACCGGAACTGAAATTGTAACGAGTGTCTTAATTGAAATGCCTTGTACTATCGAACCAACTGATTCCTGACCCACCGCAGAACGTTGTCACAATAAACGTCATAAACATTTCCTTTGTCAAGCAATGCAATGTCACTATGATGTTCACTGTGAATAGGTTCTATGGTGGGTCAGGAATCAATTGGTTCGTTGGTACCAGTTGTATCCAAGTGTTTTGCACCAGTTTAACTGTAGAAAAATGTACATAAGAATGGGATTTTCTTACACTTCAAAATATTTTCGGTAATGTCTAAATCGATATTGAGCATTAAACTACCGTGAGACTCACTCATGTTGAAAATTTAACAGATAACTCACGTTCATTTAACTCGATTTAATGAACGTGAGTTAGCCGTTAAATTTTCAACAATGTCTAAATCGTGATAATTTAAGTAAGTCATTGTCTCATTGTTAATTTTTAAGGATATAATGAAGGGTCGACTAATTGACTCTCATTAAGTCATTATCATTACTAATATAGACCAGCGATATGGCACTGAGTAAGTTAAATATAATTACATACATATTCTCACGCCTGTATTCCCAAGAGGGGTAGGCAGAGCACATGAATTAAAAAATCCAGTGCCACGTTTAGCAATGTCGGGGTAACCAGATGGTTAAACGTGATATTGCATTAACAGGTCGCTAGCCCATCGCCCACAATACACTAACCCTTTCCCAGAGTCGAGAGGATTTTCTTACACTTCAAAATATACATTTCGCCAATGTCGAAATCGTCGCAAGATAATGTAACAATGACAGTAGGTAATATGTAAATATTTCACTTATTACTATCAATAACAAATCAAACAACTAGTTACAACTGTAATTACCATGATAGATTTATGTACATAATGCTATAATTATGCCCGTGTGGTGCCAAGTTAGAATAGCACCTCCCCCTTTCTTCCCGTGGGTGGCGTAAGAGGCGACTCTGGGAAAGGGTTAGTGTTCTGTAGGCGATGGGCTAGCAACCTGTCACTGCAATATCACGTTTAACCATCTGGTTACCCTGAAATCGCCAAACGTGGCACTGGATTTTTGAATTCATGTGCTCTGCCATAATTATTATGGCACAGACACACATCCTCACGCCCGTATTCCCAAGAGGGGTAGGCAGAGCACATGAATTCAAAAAAATCCAGTGCCACGTTTAGCAATTACAGGGTAACCAGATGGTTAAACGTGATATGGCAGTGACAGGTTGCTAGCCCATCGCCCACAATACACTAACCCTTTCCCAGAGTCGACTCTTACGACACCCACGGGAAGAAAGGGGGAGGTGCTATTATAACCCGGCACCATACAGGCAACTGCTAGTAATTGCCATTTCAAGTATCTACAACACTTTGTGGGAAAGACTTCAATAGACAGATCTCTATCAAGGCAGATGTTATGCCTGGGACCGAAGTCCACAGAGAGAAAGGAAGTTATATTAAGGCAACCGATCCTTATTATGGCACAGACACACATCCTCACGCCCGTATTCCCAAGAGGGGTAGGCAGAGCACATGAATTCAAAAATCCAGTGCCACGTTTGGCGATTTCAGGGTAACCAGATGGTTTTACGCAGTATGAAAAGTGAAGTACACACATTTTATTGACTTTTGTACTTATCTGTATTGTTGACAACTTCTGTCATTGTTAATATTTAAGTAAATAGAGACGGTTAGACTAATTGGCCCTCATTAAGTCATTTTATTACTAATACGGCCACTCAATACGTCAATGAATAAGTTAAATATATAATTAGAGGTTGTAAAACTATACTCTATTTAGGTCAGGTGGGGGAAGAGAAATTCAGGGGCAGGGGTAAGAGGCACCACAGACCATAACTCGTACGAGTTATGAGTGAGTATGGTCTGTAGTGCCCTCTTACCCCTGCGTTTCTCTTCCCCCACCTGACCTTACCTATCTTTTTTCAAGTCTCAGATACTAAAATGACATTGCCGGTAATGCCGGTGTTGCCTGTTATTTTGAAATTCGAAAATATTGCTCTGCCTACACCAGTGAAAGTTAACGATAAATTAAATCTTGAATTGATTTTTGTAAGCAAGTTATATATTCTCACGCCTGTATTCCCGAGTCTACCCCTGGCAGAGCACACGAATTAAAAAATCCAGTGCCACGTTTAGCAATTTCAGGGTAAACAGATAGTTAAACGTGATATTGCAGTGACAGATTGCTAGCCCATCGCCCACAATACACAACCCTTTCCCAGAGTCGACTCTTACGACACCCACGGGAAGAAAGGGGCCTGCTATTCTAACCCGGCACCACACGGGATTTTATCGGGCACGTTATTGCACGGGTAAGTTATCCCATAAAATAATCTTATAAACGTTGAAATTTGGTTGATTACGATAGCCACGTTTTTTTAAATGTAACTAGGGTGCGATGGTTTGCAAAGCACCACAAAACAAAAAATGTGGTATCGGTATTTGTGAATTTGATGTCTAGGCGACAACCCTAAATAGCCATAGCAGAAAAAGAGGGGTGTTTTTAAACTTGAAATCAGCTCACGGGAAATTATCTGATTTACATCCTAAAGTTGCTAAAAGTGGCTCTGCCTACCTCCATAATAGAAAATTTTAAACAAAAAAAACCGACTTCAAATTAGCAATATTTTGAAAGTATTCTTTTACTGAATGTAAAATCTTGACTTCATTAACAAATTACCAAAAACGCCGTACATCTCCATATAAAATTTGAAGAGTTCCCACGATTTCTCCAAGATTCCATCATCAGATCCTGGTTTCGTGGCAATGGAATCAATTTCGAGTTATACCCTTTCGATTAAAAAAAATAATTTGAAAATCGGTCCACGTGTCTCCGAGATATCGAGTAACATACACACACAAAAAAAAATAGGTCGAATTGAGAACCTCCTCCTTTTTTTGAAGTCGGTTAAAAACAGGCGCGATTTTAACGTTACGTAACAACACAAAACTAACGGAAACATCATTTTTCATTAGCCAATCATTCACCAGAATAGGCCTGTGTTTGATTTGTGATTTATGATGGTACGTCGCGCGCTAAATTAAAATCGAGTGAAGTGCTCGAGTGGCGATGAGTTTACAAAATTAATTTGCAACATGCCCGAGCACGTGGCTTTGCTTTACTTTAATTTAGTTCAAATATTTTAACTGGTAATACTTGAGTTTTTTTGGTGATGTCGCAAGAAGCGACTAAAGCCCCCCAGACGGCGTATTTAAGGGCGGCCATATACATTCGGAATTCTGTTTCGGTATCTCGATTCGGAATATCGAATCGGAATTTCGAACGCAGTCAATCCATATAAATCTAGACCAGCCACATACAGACAGAAGTTTTCCGTTCGGAATTCCGCTAGTCGAATCCGCAATTCGAGCCAATTTCGATATAAAGAGTCGAGTGTATCAGAGCGTCTAGTGTCATGAAGTCGGTCAAGAAACGCGTCGATTTCGTTTGCGTATTGACGCGAAGAATTGTATGGAAACTGCGTCAACCGCGGCAGTTGTGCAAACGTGCCGCTTGGAGGCGCTGTCTCAATCGCTGTCGAAATCGACGCGTTTTTAGATCAACTTCATTACACTAGACGTTCTGTTTTATTTCACTAAGAATGACTTATTCCAAAACTAAATCCTCGTTTGGTTTAGGCCCTGCGCAGACGACAGACTTTGCGCGACGGACTTTTTAGTCTGTGATAATAGAACCTATGGAATTATATCCAGTAACGCACACGACGCGCAAAAAGTCCGGCGCACAATGCATACAATCCACGCAGACTTTTTGTGCGCCGCAGACTCGATCGCACAAAAAATCTGTCGTCTGTGCTGCGCCTAAATGGACCGTTACTAGGAAAATTTCTACGCTGGATTCGGAATTCAATCCCGTGACATTCTTCGCTTTTACACTAGCGTCTTATAACTAGACCTTCCTGAAAACTGACCCATTTAAATTCCCTAACAAATTGCGAAGCCAAACGTTGTTCCTTTACGCCATTTGTATAAGCTCAAAGCACTTATGATAGGATAAGACTAGACAGTTAAATGGATTTTTAGGAAATATCCCCCAAATCGTTATTTTTCTCTTAGCAACATTTCGATTATAAAATCCCATTGTCCCACTGTCGTGATGTAGTGAAGTTTATATCCAAAGTATTTTTTCCTCCGATTGGAATCGACACAGTAACAAAGCCGACGGGGCTCCTTTCACGCGGAGCTCCAATTTCTATGTAATGTTGGCCCTCCGTACCGATGAAAACGAAACATAACCTAATCCTACCTACGTTTCAGTGTTGATTCAAATTGGAAAAAATGCTACTGTGAATAGATGCTTCAGTAAAAAATATGGTAAGAAAAAAATCACCACAGGATATAACGATTTTGGGAAAGTAACCTAACCAATAGCTATTTTTTTTAATCTCTAAGTATTATACAAACAAGACAGGAAAATATGTACAAAACAAAAACATTAACGAAAAATATGTGTAACTAACATGAAAACTAAATTAATTTCGTACCTATATTGATGTATGGATATCTAGATTGTTAGCTCACTTGGCAAGAGCATGGCACGGATTACCAAAGGTTGGGACATGGGATTTCAAATCCCGCCACTTACCCTATTTCTTTCTTAATTATCATCGTTTGTCCTGCTAAATTGTTACAGACTTGATCATAATGACCAACCTAAGTGCTATCCAGTATACATCCCATTACTGAGTAAATGGGCATAAGCCTCTTAGAGCTCATAAACTAAGTAATCATTATTAAGAGGCAAGTAAACTGCATCCTGTGTGGTGTCGGATAGAATTTAACACTTCTCCATGTCTTCCGTGAATGTGGTAAGAGGAAACTAAGGAAGTAAGTTTAGAGGCATGCTTAGGTGACAACCTAGCAACCTTCACTATTATACTTCTTCAATGTTTCAATCTAAATGCTAACAGTGGCTACGAAGCGCGAAATATTCGTGATTTTGACTATGTCACGTTTCGTGTGCTCTGCCTACCCCATTTGGGTACACAGGCGTGATTGTATGTAATTTCTTCCGTGGATGTTGTAAGGAAGTACCTGTACACTCGACAACCATGGAAGAAATAGAGAGGTGCTATTCGAAACCCGACACCATACAACATACTTTTTTGTGAGTCTACTCTTATTTCTAATTCTTCGAAAGTTATCAGGAAGATCTCGTAATAAATACATCCGCCTTTTTGTATAATAAAGAGTTTTTCATACATACAAATTGACAAAGCCGTCTCCTCTCAAAAGAGCCTCGTGGCTTCTCGTAGTGGAACGCGAAGCCTGGTCCCTCGTCACACCTTCTGTCGTGAAGGACAAATAGTCACCTTACCGCCCCACTCTGAGTTCAACTATGAGTGTGGCGGTTAAGTGAGTTTGGTGCCTCTTTCTTTCGGTGGTAAGAATGGTTATAATAATATGGCCGTGAGGCCATTTGCGCATAATTCTCTTACTTCAATACATAATATCATGCCTGTAGTCCCAAATGGGGTAGGCAGAGCATACAAAATGCTATACAGACAAAACTGACTATCCCACGTTCCGTAGACATTTTTAGCATAAAGGGTTTAGAATAGATTCTGTGTGGTGTCAGGATAGAATAACAGCTTTCTTCTTCATCTGCTGATGTTCTAAGATGCGACTAAAGAAGTAGGCTTACGTCCTAAGCTTTAGGCGACAGGCTAGCCACCTGTCATCACATCATTGTACATATTCCATCTTTTACACATAAAACTACCGTGAGACTCACTCATAGTGAAAAATAACGAATTACTCACGTTGTTTATACCGAGATTAGCTCGACATGTTTCGGATCAATCCGTGATCCATCACCTGGAGCTACGCGCCACGGCAGCGGACAGACGCGCACTGCGTGCAGCTGCTCTTTCCGCGCGACTACTAGGCACAGCTGACAGCGCAGCGTAGCTCCAGATGATGGATCACGGATTGATCCGAAACATGTCGAGCTAATCTCGGTATAAAAAACGTGAGTAATTCGTTATTTTTCACTATATTCCATCTTTCTTACTTACATAAGTACAATCTTGCCTATAATCCCAGATGGGGTAGGCAGAGAGCATACGAAACGTAACAATAGGCACCAATGTTGAATCATGCCTACTTACTTAGTCTAAATTTCGTACAACAATGTGAATTTACTGTTTAATGTTTTACAAGGTGAGAACAGTAATCTTGTAAAGAGAAAACTTAATTAGTGCGCTCCCAGACTTTTCTGGCTTGAATTAAATTTGCTGAAGTGTGAAATGAACTGGATAACGGCTAACATTACTAGTTGAAGTAATTATGAGTATATGTCGCAGGCGGATTGTATAAACCGCCGTTTTACATAACGGCTAGGCGTTTTGCAAAACAGCGCCGTTTTGTAATGCGGCGACTCAACGTTCAGCCGGATTGTTATTGCGATACGTTCTTCAATAAGGCGGCCCACGTTTAGCCGCATTGTACTACTACTAAAATTGTAGGGTAACAATACTTTAGAAAATAAAAAATGCTAAATAAAATAAATATAAATAAAATAAACTAACCTAATCTAATATAATCTAACCTAACCTAACCTATTAAAACCTCTAAATCCTCTACTGTTTATGTTAGGCAACGCCACGATTGTTAAAAATCTGAACTAAAAATGACAAAGTGGCGGCTAATCTCTCGCCGTATTACATTCTGCCTAGCCGTAATGAATAACGTTTAGCGCCGAATTCATTCCGGCGGTTTTTTATTCAGCCGCATTCAATCCGGCTAAACGTTGAGCCGCCGCATTACAAAACGGCGCTGTTTTGCAAAACGGCTAGGCGTAATGTAAAACGGCGGATTTTACAATCCGCCTTCGACATATATATACGTTCTACGCGTTCAAAGAACTTCTAAACTTTAGCTCGTTATTATAATACAATTACTTAATCATATACATATATGAATCCATATTTTTCTATACAATTTCCAGTATTACTACAATCTTAAGGGGGAGGTTGGTGGCCGTTTCTACATTCGCACTTTTTAATATTAGTGATATCAGATACACAAAACAACAAAAAAACCACAAAGCGACCACGATCGCTGTAACGCGACTGAAACGTCGAGGTAATTAATTATACATATTGAATAATTTTAAACAAAAAAAAACCGACTTCAAATTAGCACTGCTAATTTAGCAGTATTTTGAAAGCATTCTGTTTACTGAATGTAAATTCTTGACTTCATCAACAAATTACCGAAAACGCCGTACATGTCCCTATAACATTTGAAGAGTTTCCTCGATTTCTCCAAGATTCCATCATCAGATCTTGATTTTATGCCAATGGGACCATTTTCGAGTTATACCCTTTCGATTAAAAAAAAAATTTGAAAATCAGTTCACGGATCTCCGAGATATCGAGTAAAATACAAAAAAAAAATTCAGTCGAATTGAGAACCTCCCCCTTTTTTGAAGTCTGTTAAAAATAAGTAATAACTTTGGCGACTCCGGCTATGAGATAAAGATGAGTGAGAATCACGTAAGTTTAAACTTTAGAGTAGTATTCTAACGTTCAATATGCCTGTTACAAACAAACTATGTCTAATGTCCAGCTAACACGGCTTGTGAGATAAAGCTTGGTGACAGACGGACGGACGGACAGTGAAGTATCCAAGTACCCTTTGGATACGGAACCCTATAAACGGTCGTGTCGCTTTAATTTTCGGCCTCGCTGCGGACAGCACCAATGTAGGTGGCTAGTGTTAAATGTAGCACTAAGGTTGCTACATGGCCTACCCTATTTGGTAATACATGCGTATGTACAGTCAGGGAAATTGGATGTTTAGCAGGTTGAGATACTTCTAAAATTGGCCTTATTACCATTTTCCAGCCAGTTACATGACATAAATACTCATTAATAAACTTCATGGTGAAGTTTGTCCTATAATGCGAACAAATTATGAAGGCGGTCAACCTGCTCACCTCCCTGACTGTATTTCACCATAGATTCTCACTCGCTTCTCACCCGAGCCCGTGGTAACGCTGCTCGAGCTATTTGTCTTCAAATTGAACATTCCGCTGACGGAAAACAATTAGACTGAGCCAAAATCGCTAATTCACGTCGAATTGAGCTGAACAGGGGATTCGTTGGGTTAGTTTGATCTGGTTACTAACTAACTAACAGGAGCCTCATACTTTAGCTACTTGTTTACAGCTTTTCCAAACAAAAATTTAAGAGAATACAGCGTTAGGAGTTTTAAGTGACGTCACTACCAGGTACGATTTAAAACAGTGTACTTATAATTTAGGTGACAGGTTAGCAACCTATCTCTTTTACTTTTGCTATCCAATTCCAGAGCTAAATTGTGCTAAATATGGCTAAAAAACATTGAATAATCAAGCATTTGCCTATGTAACGTATCGGGTGCTCTACCTATTCTGTTTTGAAGGACAAGCGTGATGTTTCATGCGTAACTATTTGACGTTTCGTCATTCAGGTTGAATGTACCATCGCGAACAGGGATTGTGGAGCCAGTTACCTATGTTTGTAACTTGTTCGTGTAATACTAATCCAATAGCTGACATCTAGTCGGTCACATCGGTCATTGATTACACGTCTAAATTGCGAACAGTGGCAAGTGGCTCAACAATCCCGGTTTGCGACTGTACTTTCATCTGTAAACGTATTAAATAAAATAAGCCATTTTTTATGATTTTTCTTACGCGGAAGTTCGCATAAGAATATCGGCTAATTCACAAAATTATAATATAAATTGGTCGTGTTATGATAATATGATCGATGGAGGTTAAAAATTAGGTTTTCTGTCAATATTAACTTTGTATTGGGTCATCAATCAATTCTTTGCAAATTGTTCTAAGAAAAGATTGGTGTAAGAATTCGGGGACGTCGCCATTTTGAATCGACTGACTCAAGTTTCACTATTAAATTAAAATTGATGCATTGAAATTAATTGAGGACGAAATTTCTGGAGATTAATAACTTTCACAGTCTTTTCTTTTTATGATTTTCATATTTGGCAACATTCCCAAATAGTCACGCCAATATTCCCAAATGGTATAGGTAGAGCACGCAAAACTGCCTACCTAGACCAAACCATAACTATTTCACGTTTCGTAGCCACTTTTAGTTAGAAGGGACCTAACTTGGCAAGGTTTTGGAGTGGGGGTAAGTTCGCGTCCCGCTTTTCGCTGGTCATTATTTTTGTTTATGTTGCGTTTCGTGTGGTATCGACTTTAGGATACACAACTCTCCATTTCTTCCGTGGATGTTTAGAGGCGGTTAAGAAGCTCCTGCCAATTAAAAACAAAAAGTATATACTAGAATTGACCACGAAACATAAAATAGTCACAGTTTTATCGCTATATGGACAATTTCGTGTGCTTTGCCTACCCCATTGGGGAATACAGGCTTTATGTACGGTCGGCCAAGAAAGTGGTCTACCACTTTTGACAAAAGTTTCTGTGAGATCAAAATTATTACAAGGTTGACATTGTCACTGTCATAATATTATGGCGAGGGGAAGACCAATTTCTTGGTCGACTGTACAGTCAAAGAATTTGATATCTGTGCCACTTTGTACCTTTTCACAAGAAATGTCACTGTGACATATCATACTATCTACTAATCAAAGCAGTATGAAACTTATTATGAAAAGGTTCAAAGTGGCACAGGTATCAATTTCCTTGACTGTATGTATCGATTTCGAGCCACGTTTAGCATTATTTTAGTTTGAAACATTGATGAAAGAGATATAATAGTGGCTGGTTGCTAGCCTGTCGTCTAAAGCGCACCCCAACCTCCTTAATCGCCTCTTCATCGGAAAAAAATAGAAGTGTTCTAAACTCGATACCACAGCAAACTAAACCGCCATGCGACGATAAGTAATACATCCCAAACTCAATTCGGCCACCACATTACGCGATATTACATAATCTCACAGCGGGCGAATGGCCAAGATGGCCCGAATGGTCCAGCCCGGCCCAAAACAGGCCACGTTGGGTCCGGTTATCGTGAAGAAATTTGGGCGGGCCATTTTACTAACGCAATGTATTTTGGAGGGCTGATGGTTTATTCATCAAACGGCCAGCGATTTTTCTTCGGGAAATGCCAATATGGTAATAAGGCTCCGTTTGTTGCGTTAAAAATGGTTTTTAGAGAATTAAGAGGCGAGTTCGTGGGTGAGTTTAATGTGGGTTTTGGTGGTTCTGGTGGACTTTTAAAGACTTTTAAGGACTTCTGGGTGCCTAATGGCTGTGCTAGATTTAGTCCTTTGAATATGATTCGGATAGGCGTGCGTTAAAGTCATCGTAAATTTTAAGAACGGTTTCGGTTTCCAAAGGCTTATTATCAATATTAACACTATTAATGATATTATTTTATGTGATGGTATCATCTGTATTATTTTGTGAGTCTTAGGGTAGTTTTATGTTTAAAACACGATAGAGTCTATTTACAGTAAACGTCATAGTGACAGCATTACTTGACAAAGGAAATCTTTAGGTAAAAAAAAATCTTTACGTTTATTTTAACATCATAATGTCAAACATCTGAATATCCAAATGGGGTGCGTTAAAACCATAACTTCACGATACTTGGCCACTTACATGTTTTTAGGTGTATGGCAAAATGAAAACGGGACCTTATTACTGAGACTTCGCTGTCCGTCCGTCCGTCCGTCCGTAAGTCTGTCGCCAGGCTGTACAGACTGATCGTGTGTAGCTAGATTGTTAAAAAAAATCACAAATCTTGTATTTCTACTGCAACTATAACCACAAATACTAAAAATAAAATAAAACAAATGTTTAAGGGGTTCTCCCATACATCAATCGCAATTTTTTTGATGTTTTTAGTCGCACTTGGCTGGTTTTATTAAGTTTTCAGCCTTTTTTATTCAACTTAAAAGCTATTTTCATACTACTTGAGTACAAAGGACACTTAAGTTGATCGAACTATTGGCGTTAGCATAATTTTAGAACAGACGCGACGTTAAGAGGGCGCACACATTTTTTACGAACGTAATTTAAAATCAGGTGGGGGAAGAGAAATTCAGGGGCAGGGCAGGGGTAAGAGG
>BHDV01006378.1:281109-294881 GCA_005406045.1 Adoxophyes honmai | reverse complement strand
TGAAGTCAAGATTTTACATTCAGTAAACAGAATCTTTTCAAAATATTGCTAATTTGAAGTCGGTTTTTTTTTGTTTAAATTTATTTTCATTAATGTTTATGTTATTGTGCTATGTTATACTTTTCAATAAACAGATTATTCATGGTCATATCATTTCAGGACAAAACATGGCACCCTGACAGGGCGTACAACAGTTACTTACATCAAAAGTAACTATTTATTTTATTACAGACCTACTTTTCTTTTCATCTGTTAGGTGTCGGATTTAGAACAACACCTCTCCATTTTGTGCGTGGATGTCGTAAGCTTAGGTATGCTTTAGGCGACAGGCTAGCAACCTATCACCTACCTCTTCCATCTTGGCAAACCTAAACTATGCTAAAAGTGGCTGCGTGACTTAGTCGTAATCATGATTTGTCTATGTCATGTTTCGTGTGCTCTGCCTACCCCATTTGGGAACACAGGTGTGATTGTATGTATGTATGTACTAGCTTTCCGCCCGCGGCTTCGCCCGCGTTGGAACTCGGTTATATTGCGGTATAAAGCACAACTATAAGAAAAATTTTCGTTTCAAACGACACACAGTGCCATCGATCTATCATCTATCGATCGGTTATCGATTGATATGGATCTATCATCTATCGATCCGTTATCGATTGATATCGATCTATCATCGATCGATATTGATCTATCAAGCAAACTATATTTTTGTTTTCCCTCGGGAACATCAATTTTTTCTGGGATAAAAAGTAGCCTATGTCACTCTCCGTGCCCTAAACTATCTCTACCTAAAAAAATCACGTCAATCCATCGCTCCGTTTAGCCGTGAAAGACGGACAAACAAACAAACAAACAAACAAACACACTTTCACATTTATATATTGGTACGGATGTAGGTATATATATTATGCTAAGGTCACAGAGTTACGTTCGAGTATTTCACCGCGTAAAATAACAGCGACACAAAAACACGCTACCTCACGAGGAAGTAAAGAAAGTCGTTTTCCCAAGGCCGTCTGTATTTTATAAGCATTTTCTTAACAAGCTGACACGGAAATGGTTTTGTTTTGTTATATTTTTAAACCTACGGCATTCGAGGCGATCGATTGTGACGTCACTGGGCGGTAGTACGGTATCGAGTAGTCTTCGAACTTTAGAATGTAGGTATACCTTTCAATAGAAGTTGATAGGGTAAACGAGGACATGGGCGCAGTTATCACAAAACTTGATACGTAATCACGCCTGTGTTCCCAAAGAAAGGAATCACACGAAAAGCTTCGTAGTCCAAACCATGACTATTCTACGTTTCGTAGACACCTTAAGCGTATTTTGAATATGAAAAACTGAATTTCATTCAACTGGCTAAAAACACGGCTAATTTAAGAATCATGTCAACTTGAGAAACATCTAATTTCCCTGACTGTACTTGGTCGCCACATAAGGTAAATATACCAATGCCCGACGCCTCAACGCCCAGTAGGTACATGACACCTATCTGTCACCTGTTTTACTATGACATAAAGTTGCAAGTGCCGTGTATTGGGTCAGTGTCGAGCACGGGGGCGTTTACCTTACCTAAATTATGCTATAGTTTTTTAGTAAGCAAATGTTTCTCGAATATTCCATATTTCGAACGCTAGCCTAGATTATCTGCCGGCGGGAATGGAGAGACCATTTTTTCTCGGAGAGCCACAATTTGCTTTTTCTAAAAGTATCTCCGAGTGTTTCGGTTCGGATTTGACAGATGACGCCGCTGGCTCACACAAACTTATACATAGATATAACAGAAACATCACAACTTCATCAACTACCAAGTGGGGTAGGCAGAGCACACCAAACATTTCATAGACAAATCCATCACTATTCCACGCTTCGCTGCATTTTCTAGCGTACTTTTAGATTTTAGCATAGTGGTTGCTAGCCTAGCTATCTTATATATCGCCTAGCTTATCTTAACCGCCTTAGTCCCCTCTTACGACATTCACGAAAGAAACGAAGTGGTTTTATTCTAAATCCGACACGAGTTCACAAACAACGTAGGTATGGTTCCATGTGGTGTCGAGTTTAGAATAGCACTAATACTAAACAATAATAACAATTTTTCCCATGGATGTCGTAAAGGGGTAACTGAGAAAGATTTAAGACGACAGGCCACTGTCACTATAATGAAACGTGAAATAGCAATGGTTTTGTCTTTGTAGTTTTTCGTGTGCTCTGCCTACCCCATTTGGGAATTCAGGCGTAATGTAAATACACATACACATACATATTCTCACGCCTGTATTCCCGAGAGGGGTAGGCAGAGCACGTGAATTCAAAAAATCCAATGCCACGTTTAGCTAATTCAGGGTAACCAGATGGTTAAACGTGATATTGCAGTGATAGGTAGCTAGCCTATCGCCCACAATACACTAACCCTTTCCCAGGGTCGACTCTTACGACACCCACGGGAAGAAAGGCGGAGTTGCTATTCTAACCCGGCACCACACGGACACTTGCCCGTGCAAAATGTAATTGTAAAATACCTCCAATTTCTTCGTTTGGAATAGTAAATGAGTTGTAAGGCTGCCGGCAATACCGGCTAGCCTCTTAAGCCGAACTAGCCGAAATTGTGACGGACAGTCCTGCGCGCTAATCTCGACAAAAACGGTTCAAATAAGCCGAGAAAAAATTGGGAACGTCCCGGAGATAAAATGAGAACTAAGCTAGCCACACTGAATACTGCTTGTTCAACTGAGAATTATTCGCTTTCAATATATTTCAATGTACAGTCGAGGAAATTGAATGTTTAGCAGTAGGCTTAGCACGACAACACACTCTAGTCGCATCGCGCGCGGGATAGTCTACCTGTCACTTTCTGACGTCTCCAGTTAGACAGTGACAGGTATAGTCTATGTCGCGCGTATCTCTACTCGCGCCCTGTCGTGCTAATGCGCGCTCTACACTCGCGACGCGAACACCCGCGAACGCCCGCGAAAGCCGCGAATCGCGAGAGTAGAATGTTGTTCACGCCTTCGCGTTCGCGCTTCGCGGCGTTCCCCGCCTGGTGGCGGTTTTTTGGTCCGCGACAAAGGGCGCGAGGCGAACAAGACCGCGAAGCTTTGCGAGTGTGGAAGGACACAGTTGTGCGTGAGCCGCTCCGTAAATTCACGCCGTGAATTCACGGAGCGACTTCGCGCCGCGAGTGTACAGCGGGCTTATGGGGACAGGTTGACCGCCTTCATAATTTGTTCGCATATTAGGACAAACTTCACCACGAAGTTCAATATTGAGTATTTATGTCATGCAACTGGCTGGAAACAGTAATCAGGCCAATTTTAGAAGTATCTCAACCAGCTAAACATCCAGTTTCCCTGACTACAGTCACGAACAGGTATTGTTGAGCCACGTGCCACTGTTCGCAATTTAGACGTGTAATCAATGATCGATGTGACCCACTGGATGAGCTATTGGATTAGTATTACACGACCAAGTTACAAACGTAGGTAAGTGGCTCAACAATCCCGGTTCGCGATGGTACGTAGTTTATAGCTTTTAATGTAGTTTAAGTTCGAGAGATGTCACTAATACGATGCCATTTAAATCCTGAATCGCGCTGTTGAGATTTTTCCACGGCTGTATAATATACCGCCGTGTAGCCGTTTGCTGTGTGGTGTCGGGATAAAATAACACTTGTCCATTTCTTCCGTGGATATCGTAAGAGGCGACTGAGGAAATAGGATTAGGTATGCTGTAGGCGACAGGCTAGCAACCTGTCACTGTTATTATTTTATCCTAAAAATTAAGCTAAAAAAATGGCTACGTAGCGTGAATTAGACACAGTTTTGTCTAAGTAGCGGTTCGTGTGCTCTGCCTACCTGGGAATACAGTCGTCATATTATTAGGTTTGCATGGAATTTCAGAACAAAGATTAAGCCCTATGAATGAGCGCTTATGCTACAACTCTATCATGGTATATGTTCTCGCTTCTTCAAGAACCGCATAGAAGCTTTTACTACGTAAGAGTTTCATGTAGACACCTTTAAAACCACAAACACCCCAAACAAAGTAAAGTCGTAATGTTATTATGCAAACGCCTCTCACCTGCCACCTACCAATACATTTTCTCATCGAGCTGTCTATGCAAAATCCTGGGCGCATCGCCAACTGTGCCAAAACACACACAATACAACTTTAAGCTGCACGGAATAAGGTTTTGACGGCTGCATCTTAAAACTTGTAGTTTGAACAAATAAATTCCGCGCCCGGTCCGAACTTGAATGCAATTTGGAATTCGTTCACTTCGATTCTCTAAGGCGCTTATCCATAGACAGAGCGAAGCGAGGCTAAAAATTATGAACAAAATTTCAATCATCTCACGCTTCGTTGGTCAAATATTCTAGGTAGCTTTTGCGCTTGCTTCTTTATTCGAATACACATACATATAATGGGCTAAGCTAATGTGTTAGTGGTTGTTGTTAGGCAAAACAAAACCGAGCCAAGCGAGGATTGAAATCTTTATGACATTTACTATTATTTACTTACTATTCGACGATAATTATACGAAACTTCATAGGTTATCGCTTAGGTAAAAAAGAAAGTTATACTCCAAGTTACTCACATCATAAATCCAGTCTAGCTCAACATGTTTCGGGCCAGATCATAACCCTTCATCGACCGCTTCGGCGAAACTAAGGGCGGTTTCAGGCTAGCGTTACGCGCGTACAAGCTCGTATTTGTAAACGCGTGTACGCGAGCACAGGTGCAGTTTTGTTTTCTTATAAATGTATAACACGACATGTATATAAGCTCGTATAAGCGCGAGCGAGAAAATGCGACCAGCGTTTTATATACGCTCGTTTAAGCGCGTACACGCATGTTCGATTTAATATAGCGCGCGTGTAACCCGTATGCTAAAATCGAGCGTACGCGTGAAAAATAAACGCTAGTATAAAATCGCTCTAATAAGCTAATCGAAAATCTAAAAGCTTCAAATCGCCCTTTGAATCAGATCTTTGTGTGAGTCACATCTCACACTTGACTATTTTCCGTTGCGCATCGCTTAGCCCCATCGTGCAGCTCTAATGGTCGCGCAGGCTTACAATTTCGTATCATAAAGCGGTTTGTATCAGAATTGTTGGTAGAAATCTAGATTTTCAATAAGAATTGAAGTGGGTTTGTGATTTGGTTTATATTTCGAAAGCGGGAATGTCGCAACTAGTTTATGTAGTAAATGGTTGCCGGAAAAATCGGATGCCATTACCAGAGCAAAGGAAAATGGGCGATCATAATAAACAAGAATTTAAACTTTACCCGTGACCATGGGCTGTTGCATTTCTCGCCCAACTAATCGGTTTGGCAATCCAGCGCAGAAATGCTGCTAGCGTCATTGAGGGACATTAAATTTGTCCATATTGTTAGGGTTAGGCTAGATCTATGATACAATTTTTAGGACTCTCTCTGTTTAAATCAAATTGTTAAAAAAAAAACTTTATGTTTAGAAATAAATAAAGTATCTGCAACCATCACCTTTCTGGCTAATCGTGCTGCAGCAGTGCTCGCACTGTTATGCTCCGGCATCGGGGCTGCCGGTAGAATTGTTAAAGCCTCAGGCTTCTTCTGCGTTAGCAACGCATAGGTAATCACGTGATTATAATATTAGGTTGCTGGTCTTTCTTTTTTTGAGGTAAATAACAAGCAGTCAAAAAGACCTCTATCTGGGCGACAATTCTAGTACCAGACAACTGTATTGTCATTCGATTCACACAAGTATACAAAATTTTAGGGAAGTGGCTCCAATGTAACGAATTAAATTTGATTACAGGTAAACTATGATCTAAGTAATATCAAGAGAGGTGAATCGAAACTGAATCAAAGCTTGTCGAGTTCAGGCACGCTAACTTTGTAGTCAACGATACCTATAATAGTAACACTGCTAACCGTACCGTTCGACAGAATGCTACTATAATACGCTAAAAATACATACATATAATCACGCCTGTATTCCTAAACGGGGTAGGCAGAGCACACAAAACGCTACATAAAGGTTTTGAGATGGCAGGTACAATAGTAACAGGTTGCTAGCCTGTCGCCTAAAATATACCTTAACCTAGTTGCCTCTTACGACATCCACGGAAGAAATGGAGAGGTGATATTCTAAACCCGACACCACACGCTAAAAAAGTGGCTTCAAAGCGTGAAATAGTCATGGTTTATCTTTGTAACAATTTATATGCCCCTCCGTGTACATACATACATACATATTCTCACGCCTTTATTCCCAAAAGGGTAGGCAGAGCACATGAATTCCAAAATCCAGTGCCACGTTTAGCAATTTCAGGGTAACCAGATGGTTAAACGTGATGAAGTAATGACAGGTTGCTAGCCCATCGCCCACAATACACTAACCCTTTCCCAGAGTCGACTCTTACGACACCCACGGGAAGAAAGGGGGAGGTGCTATTCTAACCCGGCACCACACGGGGTCTTTGGTCTTTGTAACAATTTGTACAAAATAAATGTAACCTCGCTTTTTCGAACGGCCTATGCGACAGTCCTATCGACTGTCACACGCGACCTTGTCAAAGTAAGGTAAAAATGACATTCCAAGTCTAGATTGACCTTTAACTTCCAACTAACATAATAAAAGATATATTAATGTACTTTTCCACGAGCCAACACATTCCGCCTCCATTCTTCGAGCAACAAAAAACATACAATAAATAATAGATTTCAAAACGTCTACTTTATTAACAATACGGCCTTTTGTGAAGCAACAATCAGTACCAGCACCAACTTGTATTTTCTCCCAGTGAAATCATGGGGCGTCCTTAGCAAGGGGGATTAGGTTTGTTTTTCCAGTGTTTTTGGGTTGGCGAGTGGTTTTGTGTGAAGCCTTAGAACGTACGTGTCAGACCAAAAGGTAGCCTCGGAACGGGCCGTGGTGCAATGCGGGCCGACATTAATACTTTGTACCAGTTGTGATACACACGGGCGGTGAAGAAAAGGCGGGCTTGCGTTGCTGAGTTTTAGCAAAGAAATGTTAGTAGAGATATTTTTAGTTACACGTCACGATAATTATAAGCAGGCCCTCACTAATATTTTGTATCAAATGTGAGACAGATAGTGAAGAAAAGGCAAGCTTGCGTTGCTTAATTTTAGCAAAAAATTGTTAGTAGGTTTTCTTTAACGAGCCACGCAAAAAGGGTTACAAGTGTCATGTTAGTGATACTTTATAAGGTTACATTAGTAGGTTCTATGTACAAGATGTGGGACACTTATTATAATAGGAAAGGTGAGCGTCTGGCGCGACTGAATTTTAGAAAAGAAATGTTAAGAGTTTTTTTAACTAGCTACCAGGGCAAAAAAAAATGTTTGCAAGTTTCACTCATAATTATAATTTACAAAGTGGGTCTACATTAGTACTTTGCATCAGATGTGGGACATATAGATAGTGTAGGAAAAGTGAGTTTCTTACGTTGCAGAGTTTTGACAAATAAATGTTAATTATGTATTAGTTAACAATCAAAGCAAAAAAGGCTTTTGCAAGTTTCAGTAAAAATAATACTTTAGAAAACAGGTCTACGTGAGTACTTTGTATCAGTTGCGGGACACACACACAGTGTTGGAATCGCGAGCTTTTTGCGTTGCTGAATTTTAATAAAGAAATGTTAATAGTTTTTTTTTAATTAACGACGCAATAAAGGGTTGTTGTAAATGTTACGATAATAATACTTTACAAAGCGAGCTTATTATTTTGTATCAGATGTGGGACACAGAGAGTGTAAGAAAAGTCAGTATCTTGTATAGCTGATTTTTATGTGAAGAGGAAGATACACGATGTCACCTAATAGTAAGCGATCACCTATCGCATATTACAAATATTTTAAACATGAAACTACCATACGACTCATTTAAATACGAGATTAGCTCGACATGTTTCGGGCCAATTCACGATCCATCACCGGGAGCATGTTCGGGATGAACCTTCTATATTACTACTACTTATTCTGTGATACAGGCGAGATGTATGTATGTATGTATGTATGCCTTAGGCGGCAGACTAGCAACTTGTCGCGGCCTACTGGGTTTAATATTTTTTTCATTACGATTTCTTTAATTCTAAGGCGAAGGCTAGACGTTCAATAAATATTGTCAATTTTCAATATTTATCTCATATTGTGATACATATTGAACGTCTAGTCTTGCTATATTGATGGAACATACACTGAATTCGTGAACAGATTGTGATCCATCAGTATTCTCATGTTGAAGATTGACAATATTTATTGAACGTCTAGCCTTCGCCTAAAATTATGCTATGTTATTGGCTATGTGACTCCATTTGGGAATATATGCGGGATGCTTATGTATGTATATTATTGTAGCTGTCTATCGCGCCGTCATTTTGCCTTTAACGTGTGATGTATCGAGCAATGACGTTGACTGATGATGCAGAATATCGCTTTCGGTAATGTGGAATAAAATTGAAGGATAGTTAAGTAATTATTGATAGTTATAGTTAGATAAATAATATTATAAGTCAGAAAGTGAGTTTGTTTGTTTGTTTGTTTGTTTGTTCCGCTTTCACGCCGTAACTACTGAACCGATTGCTTTGAAATTTTGCAGACATAAAGATAGAAGTCCGGATTAAATAATAGGGTACTTTTTATCCCGAAAAAAATTGATGTTCCCAAGGGAAAACAAAAATATAGTTTGCTTGATAGATCGATATCAATCGATGACAGATCGATATCAATCGATGATAGATCGATATCGATCGATGATCGATCGATAGATGATATATCGATGGCGCTGTGTGTCGTTTGAAACGAGAAGTTTTCTTATAGTTGTGCTTTATACCGCAATATAACCGAGTTCCACGCGGGCGAAGCCGCGGGCGGAAAGCTAGTAGTTAGATAAATGGTTTTGATGGTCGGATAGCCCAGTGGTTAGAACCACTGGTGTGTTGTGGTGGTCTCTCCGTTTTTTCCGTGGATGTCGTAGGAGGCGACTAAGGAAATAGGTTGAGGTATATTTTACGCGACAGGCTAGCAACCTGTCTCTATTATCCCTGCTAACTCAAAACCTACAAAAATATGCTAAAAGTGACCACGAAAAAAAAACTTGGGCTCTTCAAATATGCTCAAAATTCTCAGTTGTGTTTTTACATTTATGTAAAACTTCAGTATTTCAAAATGAAATAAGTATTTAAGGGGAATTCTTAAAAAAATACTTTTTGCCTGTTTTTGTTCGATAATCAATAAATGGTTGTCGTAAGAGGCGACTCGGGAAATAGGTAAAATACATATTATAGGCGAAAGGTTAGCAACCTGTCATTATTTTAACGTAAAACCTACAAAATATGCTAGAAGTGCCCATGAAACGTGAAATATACATGGTTTTGTCTGTGTAGCGTTTCGTGTGCTCTGCCTACCCCTTTTGGGAATACAGGCGTGATGTATGTATTTTAAAAAAACCTACAGCTTCCTACCATCTCTGTGTATCATGTAAGTGGAGAGTACGTGAAATTATCATGCATAATATACAAGCCGTGGTAATGTATGTAATATGTCAGGCGGCGACATAGTTATAACAAGTTGCGCCATCTCGTGGTCGCTTTGCGAACTACCAACTAAGTTTGTAGAAATATCTTAATAACGTATGTGGAGATTGTTGCTCACATCACATGCCTGGATTACAGCGATCTTACTTACTATAAAATAATTGCTGTAATATTAAATTTACTTATCTACACTAATATATTTATAATATAAAGCTAAAGAGTTTGTTTGAACGCGTTAATCTCAGGAATTACTGGTTCGAATTGAAAAAATATTTTTGTGTTGAATAGACCATTTATCGAGAAAGGCTTTAGGCTATATAACATCAAGCTGCGACTAATAGGAGTGAAGAAACATTGGGAAATGTGTAAAAAAATGGGGGAAATCAGTCATTATTCCACGCGGACGGAGTCGCGGGCACAGCTAGTTTCATAGTTAAAGTAAAGGAGGAAGTAAATTTTGGTCGTCGACTGACAATCAACATCATCATTTCAGCCATAAGACGTTTAATGCTGAACATAGGCCTCCCCATTTGACTTTCATGAGTACCTGTTGGAAGCGATGTTTTCCGGCGACCTTTATCAAGTCGTCTGTCCATCTTGTAGGTGGACGTCTGGTTCGTGGTCTCCTCGCAAGCACTTTTCGACCCCATCAGCTATATCTGTTCGTCTTGTAATGTGGCCTGTCCATTGCCATTTCAACATGCTTACGGTGACACGGTCAAATAATCTATTTTATCTACCAGTACATACATTATCATATTATGCCTATTACATTGTAAATAGCCGTGTGGTGTCGGGATAGAATAACACCTCTCTATTTCTTCCGTGGATGTCGTAAGAGGCGATTAAGGAAATAGGTTTAGGTATGTTTTAGGCGACAGGCTAGCAACCTGTACCTTTTGTACCTCTTCCATCTTTGCAAACCTAAAACTATGCCAGAAGTGGCTGCGAAGCGTGATAAAGTCATAATCATGGTTTTGTCCATGTCACGTTTCTTGTGCTCTGCCTACCCCACTTGGGAACACAGGCGTGATTGTTTGTGTATATGTAAACTGTAAATAAATTAGACATTAAAAATAAGTGTCCATGGTTCTGTAATTCCAAAATTAAAAAAATAACAGGCCGCTTGTCAAAAGTTAAGCAGCAACAACCCTTCTAACTTCGCGCTCAATAACAACCTAAATACCTTTTAGTTCAAAATCTAATATTAATGGATGTAAACTGATTTTGATGGCTCCCGCCGAAAGGGTTCTTTCACACGAGAAACTTTTGCGACAAAAACTCGAGTTTAATGACTCGGTGTGACGATAAGGGTTCAGTGTTTGGCTTTGACCTTCGGCATTCGGCAATATTGTGTAATATCAAGCGTCTTAGTCATAGATAAATGTTAGCTCGCGTTTCTTCTGTAAACATGAAAAAAGTTGAAGGTAAAGCCGGTAATTGGAATTTTAACTGGGTTGAAAATATATCATTGTAATAAGTCCGTTAATTAGAAACTTAGATTATGGACAAATAATTTTAAACAAAAAAAACCGACTTCAAATTTGTGATATACTTGCTGAAAGCATTTATCTAATGAGGGTGACCTTCCAACACCAGCAGGCCTGACTAATTACTGAAAATATAATTTCAAGTCTGCAGGTGCATTCAGTATTGAAAGAATTATCCTTTAACTCCTAAACATTAAGGACCTTTTATCATCAGCTCAGTCATATTTTTTTTTACTGCCAAACGTAAATACTGGTGTAGCTTTGAAAAATGTACCAAAAACATTACCTGTGCCTATAAAATTTGAGGGTTGCCCTCGATTTCCCTCATATTCCATCATCAGGTCAAGATATGCTGACAATGGGACCACCTGGAAACTATATCCTTTCAAACAAAAAAATAATTTTCCAAATCGGTTCAGGCGTCTTCGAGTAATCAGCGAACACACATAAAAAATAATATTAAAAAAAAACAAAGATCCCGACGAATTGAGAACGTCCTCCTTTTTTGAAGTCGGTTAAAAATGAGACACGTGTTTATTGGTTTATCTAAAAACTAAACATCGACAGATTTAAACAGGTTTAAGTATTAGGCGAAAGGCACTAGTACAATTCTTACACCTATCTATGTTTCAATCTAAAACTTTTCTAAAAGTGCCCAAGAAACGTAGAATAGTCACGGCTCTGACTATGTAACGTTCAGTGTGCTCTGCCTACACCATGAAGAAATACGCGCGAGATATTTATGTACATACAGTCGGCTACAGAGATATCAATACGCTCAATGTATCAAAAAAAAGGTCGTGTGTTATTTGTTGCACTTTAACCGTTTCGATATACTTGTTGTGGATTGTACGTGCGATTTTTAGTTTGTTGGTGGTGTTATCTGAAATGTATCGTTCTCGATCGACCTTATTTCACGTGTCCCCTACTAAGATTGAAATAGTTCTAGAGCTTTTGTCATCTCGCCTGGATAGATCCTGAATACTTTATTGTTGTCATGTTCAACAGAAGATTATACGCAAATTTGGGTATGTGGATGATAAAATATCTAGTAGATATGTACATTACATCACGCCTGTATTCTAAATGGGGTAGGTAGGGCATACGAAACGCTACATAGACAAAACCATGACTGATGAAGGTTCATGGCCACTTCCAGGCTATACTTTTTAGGTGTGGCAGGTACAATAGTGACAGGTTGCTAGCCTATCGCCTAAAATATACCTTAACCTTACATCCTTAGTTTGGAAATGGAGAGATGTTTTATTATAAATCCGATACCACACGGAAATTAATTTGCGAATGTGGATGGTATTGTGAAAACATTGTGGGTGAAGAAATAGTGGGTGGTACTGTGAAAAACTTAAGTGTTTTGTAAGACTTTCTTATATAATAATAATATATGTGTGTGTATGTACCTTCCATTTTTTTTCTTTACTTCTTAGTAGTCTTAGAACACCGCATAGAGAAGAATTCTGTCTTATTTCCCCCGATATTGAGCCGGAAATGTATTGAGGAAACCCAAACAAATATATCGTCAATATTATTTCAAGAGCCCTCTGAGAGCGAAGATCTGAAGAGTCGGTATCTTCTGAGAGATTCGTTGAAGGTGTAATTTTCACAAGCCAAGGGGTCATTTGAGACTCTTATTATCTCTTAGGGGACGAACATAAAAAGTTAGAAGTTAGTCAAGGTAGTGTTAATTTCTTTTAAGATTTAATGCTTAAATTTTTATGACTCGGGACGTTTCTTTTCTTCATTAGGTTGAATACTTAATTAGAATTGGGTAACGAAAGCTGTTTAAGGGTTAAAATGTATTTTTAATGTACCGTGTGATGTCGGGTTTAAAATTACTTCATTCTGGTTATAACTTGGATGTCCTAAGAGGTGGCCAAGGAAATGAGATTAAGTATGATTTAGGCGACTCTTTTATGTAACTTAAAACTGAAAATATGCTAAAAGTGGCTGCGACACTTTAAATAATAATGGTTTTGACTATGTGACGTTTTGTGTCCTCTTCCTACCAAATTTATGTATGACTGCTTCACGTTTTTCAGCCACTTCTAAGATATTTTAGGTTTTAGCTTACTAAGTGTAATAGTGACAGGATGCTAGTTTGGCGTCTAAGGCATACCTAAACCTATTTGTCCTTAGTCACCTTTTAAGAATCTAAGGAAGAAATGGAGAGTTCCATTCAAATAACAAAAGCTAATGTTTTCCCCTGCCTACCCCATTGGGAAATACAGGTGTAATGTGTATGTCTAACAAGATAAAAAACTACATACATACATACATACATATCTCACGCCCGTGTTCCCTAGAGGGGCAGGCAGAGCACATGAATTCAAAAATCCAGTGCAACGTTTAGCAATTTTAGGGTAACCAGATGGTTTAACGTGATATTGCAGTGACAGGTTGCTATCCCATCGCCCACAATACACTAACCCTTTCCCAGAGTCGACACTTACGACACGCACGGGAAGGGAGGGAGGTGCTATTCTAACCCGGCACCACACGGGCTATTGAAACGGATAAAAAACTAAACTAAAAAAAAATCCGCTAGAAACTTAAAAACATCGTTCGAAAACAGTAATAAACCGGCCAAGTGCGAGTCGGACTCGCGCACGAAGGGTTCCGTACCAAAAACTGCAAAAAATCAGAATTTTTGTATGGGAGCCCCCCTTAAATACTAATTTTATTTTTATGCAATTATTTATTTTTAAAGTAGATATTTAATT
>BHDV01006378.1:221471-238506 GCA_005406045.1 Adoxophyes honmai | reverse complement strand
TTCGGGCTAATGATTTTCGGGTTACTGAAATTAGGGCAAATGAAATTCGGGCTAAAATATTTCGGGCTAACGGAGGGGAACCAAAAAATAGGTGTCTTATATTTTCCTATAGTCTGACTGACTGAAAATGATCATCCCTGTCACTAAATAACATTATTTAACTCAAAATTGGCCATAACTGACTGCTATTACAGGGTTCCAATCAGTTTCATAGGTTTGTAATTTCTGTACGGCACTGCGTTCAGATTTTTGTTATGTTATATTACATTATATTCTTTGTATACTCAAGAAGTCACGGCATTTCGTTTTTTTTTTTTTAGTATAAGTAAATTTTATTTGTCGTAAACGCAGATAGGCTCGACAGCGTATTAGGTTTTTGTAATACGAAGTGTTGGACTCGTTTCACTCGCAGCAATTCCTTCGCTCCTTTTGGAGTGCAAAATTGAATTTTAATAATTTTGAAGGATGTCAAGCTCAGATAGCTTGTAGTGGACGACGCGCTTTTTATTACCTAGCCCGGTCTTTTATTGGACACACTAGTATCTCGCAATTTCGATTGTTTTTTTTTTAATGCAGTCAGCTGTTTTTTTTTACAAACAAGGAACAAAACTGATTGCGTCATGTCTTGTTTCTAAACAAAGTAACTTTGAATGTTCAAGATAGTAGTGTGTTCTATAAAAGTGGTTATGAAATCAATATTTTCACGAGTTCCGGGGAACGATTTTTTTTTAACCTGTCTATTAATATGTGAAGTAAAAATCGAGTTTCCGATGGATTTGCGGACCTAAAAGTACATTTAAAAATATTTGTAATTTTTTTCGACACCGTTTTTAGTGCGGAAAGTATTATTTTTTATTCGATAAAATGTATGAAGTACAATTTGAGGCAGAATTTGCCTCAAAAATTATGATTTTTAATAGTGCCATATCATCGTCACTTTTTTATTTATTCAAATTTACTACACATATTAAAGACAATATACAAGAATATTATATTATTAAGTATTGCTTCTTTTGTAAATATAATGCTAAGTGCTGTATCGCGACAGACCCCTCGGATATTATTGTAATGTTTTATTTAATTTTTGTATCTAAGCATTGGCGGTTGTAAAACTGAGAATATTAATTTTATTGTGTTTTTATTTTTGTAAATATATAATGCAGGTCATGTAACAATATTTTTGAAAATATACCATTATTTAGATGTGCTGTGTTTATTTCCACGTTTCCATTACATCTGCCTCAATTTACTGTACGGTAATGTACTGGTAAATGTACGTTTCTATCGAAACTACTATCACTTCCGCGAACCTAATTCAGTCACCCTATAAAAATAACAACACTGCTTTATTATTCGTAAATAAGAAATTATAAAACACAATGTGTATTCCAAAATATGATCCATTTATTAAACTCAGGATATTACATTAGCTTACATCTAATATACAATATCTTACGTCCACCAATTAAATAGTCAGACCGACAAGGAAGTCATTAAAATTTTCCTTAGGCCCTGCGCAGACGACAGACTATCCGCGACGGACTTTATAGTCTGAAAATAGAACCTATGGAATTATATGCAGTAAAGCAAACGACGCGCAAAAAGTCCGGCGCACAATGCATACATTCCACGCAGACTTTTTGTGCGCCGCAGACTCGATCGCACAAAAAGTCTGTCGTCTGTGCTGGGCCTTATTCAATAATACCATGTATGGATTACTCAGGTCTCCGGTTCAAAACCCATCTCTAAACCAATTTCTGTATGTGAACATTAAACTACCGTGAGACTCGCTCATCTTATAAAATACGAATACCTCGTTTTAAATCGAGTTTGGCTCGACTGTTTCGGGCTAATTTGTAGCCCTTCATCTGGGTCGCGCGCAGTGCTCGTTTGGCAGCAGCAGCCACCGCAGCTCCTAGATGAAGGGCTACGAATTAGCTCGAAACATGTCGAGCTAAACTCTATTTAAAACGTGAGTTATTAAAGACTATTTCTGAATGCATTGAATTAGGTATACATTTAAATTACACCAGTAACTATAACTACGTTGGTCGATTCTGCAGTGGAGTCAGTTCTATCATCAGCTGGGACAAGTCCTCACTCAGCTTCACGTGGAGCATCGGTTGTTCTGAAACAAAAGCGGCCAAGTGCGAGTCGGACACAAAGGCGCAGTGAAATAAAGCGATATACTCGCGTCTTTTTACCACGCTACCACGGTGAGCGTCTGCTGATGGGTCGCGAATTGGCCCGAAACATGTCGAGCTAATTTCGATACAAAGACGTGAGTGGATTTTTTTCACTATGGCCGAGTCTCACTGTAAGATAAATGACTCGCTATTGTATCAATTTTATTAAGAAATCTGGAAAAAGTGTTGAGGAAAATAAAGATGGTTTAGACGAACTAATATTCCGCCAATTCCATTAGAAAAACACGGACAAATGGTTAGGGCTCATAATGTCCCACTCGCAAAATATCCCTTTATACCTTTCGCAAAAGGTACCTTTTATAAATGTCCCATTCTCAAAACGACCTCTCTGCAAAATGTCTCGTTCTCAAAATGTCCAGTCACATAAATTACGTCCCGTTCGCAAAACGTCCCTTTCTCAAGATGTACCATTCGCAAAACGTCCCTTTCGCAAAATGTCCCGTTCGAACCCATCGAGTTTGGGCTCATTTGATTCGTCTCAATGAGGTACATAATAACTTGTACCAAAAATGTCATTTTTCAACAGAGACTTGTTTCTTTATTTAAACAAGAATTTTGCGAGCGGGACATTTTGCGAAAGGGAAGTTTTGCGAACGGGACATTTTGTGAAAGGGACTTTTCCAGAAGGGCCATTTTGCGAAAACAATGGGACGTTTTGAAAAAGGGATGTAATGGGATTGAGGTATTTTGCATAAGGGACCATTTGCGAAAGGGACGTAATTTTGGTGGTGGGACATTTTGCGTGTGGGATATTATGAGCCCTAACCGGACAAATCACGTCATATTTCAGGCTAGTCCGTAGCCCTTCACCAAGGACCCGCGGCAGCTGTCAGACACGCATTGCGCTACCGTTCTTCCCGCGACCATGTCGATCTAAACTTGATATAAGACGCGAGTCCATATTTTTCATTAAGAGCGTGCACACAAAATTCGGTGATTTTGATGATTTTCAAATGCTTTAGAAAGCTATAAATCCTTAAGTTTTTAAAGAAAAACTACTGTAACATATAAATAAACTCTTTTTCTAGGGATTAACGGAAAGAAATATTTTATTAGCAACACAGATTTCTTTTACTTAGCCAATTTGTTGAAGGGTTTTCACAAAAATACGCGTCAGAGCTGTCTTTCACTTGAAAATTTTCCATTAAAATTTACCATAAACGATATAAACTTGTTATTATCTGATAGACAATATAGTCTACTAGGGATTAACGGAGAGACATCCATCAAATTATTGGTTTTTATTATTCAAATATCATTTTACATAATTTCAAAGTTGAACTATTACTTTTTTTTTTCTCGTTGATTTTAATGTAATTACAAATGAAACAATTTTATTGTAAATTTACAGAATATGTTTAGTCTAACCATATTTTTTTCATGGCTGAATATGAGTTACTTTATTTTTCACGATTTTTTAAACATTGGTCCAAAACCACTAAGGTCAGGTGGGGGAAGAGAAACGCAGGGATAAGAGGGCTCTACAGACCATAATCACTCATAACTCGACGAGTTATGGTCTGTGGTGCCTCTTACCCCTGCCCTGCCCCTGAAATTCTCTTCCCCGCCTGATATTATAATTACGTTCGTAAAAAATGTGTGCGCCCTCTTAAGGCCCTGCGCAGACGACAGATTATCCGCGACAGACTTTTTAGTCTCTGAAAATAGAACCTATGGAATTATATGCAGTAACGCACACGACGCGCAAAAACTCCGGCGCACAATCCATGCAGACTTTTTCGCACAAAAAGTCTGTCGTCTGCGCTGCGCCTAAGAGTCTTACGACAGTTTCGTCTTCAAAATACGAACCTCCCAAAGCAGGCGCTTCGTGTTTGACCTCCGTGACCTCTTCGTTGACGTCAGCGAAAGCCACTTCAGGCACGGCCCGGTCTTCATCGTCATACCCTGAAAATCAGCAAGAGCCGACATTAAAACAAAATTACTTTTTAAATTCTGATATGTAATTGACAAGTACAAATGTAAAATTTACAAATGGTAATACCACATTCCTATCCTGTGTGGTGCCGGGATAGAATAACATTTGTCCATTTCCTCCGTGGATGCCGATATAGGTATTTTAGGCGACAGACTAGCAATAGCAACCTGTCACCATTATACCTGCCAACTCAAAACCTTAAAAAGTGTACTCTAGAAGTAGCCACGAAACGTGAAATAGTCTTGGTTTGTCTATGTAGCGTTAGGTGTGCTCTGCCTACCCCGTTTGGGACTACGGATGTGATGTACAGTCAACCAATTTGATTCCTAGGTCACTGTAGAACCATGTCTTAATAAATTTATTTGTTTTTGTCTTCTACGACATTGATTGTTGCATTACGGCTTAGGTCTCAAATCACCTTGATTTTGTTATACCCTATTACCAACATACCTAGATCTCAAAATAACTTGATGTCAAAATGACTAAATCCCAAAATACCTATATTTTTTTCTCAAAACACCGGATTTTTATTAAGACTTAATTTTAAAATAACTAAATATCAAAACACCTTAATCGCAAAACAACCAAATCCCAAAATACCTAAATTAAAGGTTATACTTTCATAATATTGTTTTTTTGTTTATCGCTGGCCACTTGTAACTATAGTACTATTATAAAGATTAAATGACATAAGGCAAACATCATTGTAGCTACCTATTCATAGTATTTATAGACAAACTGAATGAAAGCTTGTAAAAAAAATTAGGTATTTTGAGACTGCGACATTTTGCCATTTCGGTGTTGAAGGAAATGTACATAATCAATATTAAGTCGTTTTGGGAATTGGACGTTTTCCGTCAAAGTCATTATGACTTTCGTTCTTTTTAATAATGCGTCAATTTCATATTTAGGCATTATGGGATCATGGCCATTTGAAATTTAGTCAAATTAGTTAATAAGGTATTATGGAATTTGGTTTTAATGAACCCTAAGCGCATTACGCATGTCGTGATGACATCTTAACTTTTTCGAATTATGTGTCATCGATAATCAATAGAAAAGGAGTTTGTTTAGGTATCAAAAACTTTCATGTCATAGATATCGGGATGAAAACTAAAAATACTTTTCTGACAAAACTTCACTGAAAGAGTATCGTCTATTTATTTCTCTGTCACACTTGCGTATAAAAGAAGTTTTACTGGAATTGTCACTGTCTGTCTGTCAAACTTTCTTTTTAATTAAATGTCATGGAGCTAAAACGTTTAAACTCTTTACGATTATTACATTATTGCACCGACGTTGTCATTATCTATAGTCAATGAGACAAAGTTCTATAGTGGCCTAGGAATCAAATTGGTTGACTGTATGTATGTATGTAACATTACCAATAGTGCCATCCATTCGTATCCTCTTAATGGACTTCTCAACAGGCATTCCCGACCTCTTCTTGTTCACCACCAGGCTCCTCTCCTGCCCTTCATCATCAGGTTTCGCCAGAACTCTTGCCACTTCATCCCGTATGAGCATCTTGACATCTTCGGAGAGGTCCACACCGCTGTCATGATTCCGTACATACTTGGTTATAGGCTCATCATCGCTGTCATATTTAGGTTTTTCGTCTTCGCTGTCCGAATTGGGAGTGACGTGTTTCGCGTTGAAGAATGTGCGCCATTTCTGGATTAGATTGTCGGCTAGTTTCTGAAAGTTGGATAAGTGTAGAATAGTGAAATTTAACGGATATGCTCTCGTCTTTATATTGGGTGATGTGGGTAGTTGTGAGCCGTTGTCAGTTGCCTCAAGCAGTGGAGAGTTCCTCCTGATGATGATGGGTCATGAATTGGATGAGAAACGTGTTGAGCTAATTTCCATATACAAATGTAAGTGTGTGGCATTGGCAAGCATTTCCCAAACTATGGGTCGCGAGCCGGTACTGGGTCATCATTCCAGTTTATACTATTCATATAAGTTTATTATATGGGTCATGAACATGAAAGATCAGTGTGAGGATTTCCGAACCCCGGAAAGACAAAGTTTCGGTAACAGATGTATGCAGTTTATTCCACTTAGTAAATTAATAATTTAGTGTGTCTCATGGTAGTTTTATATTTAACTTAACAATAATGCTAAATCTGCATTGAAGTTATGATAGCCCGTAAAACTCCCTTACCTACAGCGCATGCTTTTTTTTACTTTGTTGAGCGGAAATATCAGTGACGCATAGTGTGCATTTATCCGCAACCACTGTAATGCATTGTCCACAATAATGTGTCCTAAATTGGCTCGAAACAGTAGAGCTAATCTGGATATAAAGACAAGACTATATGTTTTATATCTTTCAGGCGAGTCTCATGTTAGTTCTATGTTTAAATGAACAAGCATGAGAAACTGTATAATTAAGGATAAAATCTTACATATTTGAGTGGTTTGGGCATCCTCAGCATGTAGTGGCTAGGGTGGGTCTCCCTCATCTCGCACTTCTGGCAGAGGTCATAGTCCTCGCAGCTGACACATTTGTAGCGGAAGCCCGTGATCAGCTGACGACAGTTGTCGCAGACAATACCAACATGTTGTACCTCTTCTGTAAATATAATTTACTTATTTTTTTAAATGATACTTGAAATATGTGTGCAACTGTGAGTTGCAGTGCTAGTATATTAATTTACGTTATCCCTACTAACATTGTACATACATACATCACATCTCTAATCCCAAAGGGCTAGGCTAAGCATAACAAATGTTACTTCGACATAGCCATGACAATCTGATGTTTTCCATGCGATGTCAGGCTACATTCCTACCATTAATGTTGTAAGAGGTAACTAAGGAAAATAAGATGTATCTTAGGCAACATGCTAGCAATCTGTCACTATTATACCTCTTTTAGGCAATTTAAAACCTCAAAAATATGCAAGAAGTTTATATGAAACATGAAATACACGGTTTTGTACTGATTGGATTCCATTCTAACCCATGTTATCCTTGTTTTCACCTAAACAAACCAATCTAAGTCTGAAGACATCTGTTCAAGAGGTATGCAGTCACAGAGGGACAGACACTAGTCCAAAATCACATCGTCTTTTTGTCTAAGTGGGCATAAAACGTTAAAATACCTTCCTTCCAAGAACCTGGTAAGTACAGAGTAGGCAGAGCCGTGTCACACAAATGCTTGTTCTTGACTGCTGAGGGCGGGAAATGTCGTGAGCAGAAGCGATGCGACACCAGAGGTTTTTCTTTATCCAAGAGATCGTCGCGACCTGCCGCTTTCAGCCAATCTATTTGTCTGTAATGTAATAATAAAAAAATATCTCTATATGATATTAGGTGAGAACCCAAAGGCCACAGGTAGTAAATGAAGTAGTTAAAAAGACGATTAATAACAAAATATGTACAAACTCGTGCAAAAGGGTAAATGTAAGCAAGTGTTTACTTAAAAACTTTACCGTCGTCTCTCCTTTGGTAAGGTGTAATATGTCAAGTGTTTGTTATTTTTACTGTTCCGGCCGCAGCCCTGCACACAACAATAATTCACCATATTATCTCTCTGTTTAAGGAATAAAATGTTTTTTTTACTATTCGGCTATTTGTTTACGCTTTGTTTTGACGTTTTGAGGCCAACTTTTTTTTTTATTCACACAAACGAGTATGGCAAGCACTAAATTGCTAATGTTCTAAACAAAAAGAAACATCACTCCGGAAGACTTTCGTGAATATTTTTGCTATTTTTTATTATTTTATATCTTGTAATATTTAAAATTTTATATAAGAGTTATTTTTTGTGGCAGTTTCCTTAGGATGAAAATTTTACGTCCGCTTTAAGCGACATCTATTGTGACAATTGAAACTATTTAATATTTTAATTTTAGCGCCCTCTTGTGTTGAGTAGCAGAAATAACTCTAAAGTTAACAATTTCTTTAGTTAGGTCTCATTTACCATAAACAGAGCCAAAAGGATAGTCAAAGGACATATTCAGCTAAATATATAATACACACCATTTACTTATAATTACTAACTAGACGTTACCTTGCCTTCTAGAAACTCATCCAACGCGCGCTCTTCTCGAACATTCCGAAAACTTCTCTGGAACGTTCTCGAAAATTCCAGAGTCCAATCAGAAATACGATTTACGTCCGTGGAATAAAGTTGATTTCCAGACGATTCTCTCTGTGGAAGCTTCTTTCTTATCAAATTATTCAACGCGAGTGCCACGACCTGCCTCAAGGCTGTCTAACGATTAGGTATTCTAGATAAATTATAACACCGACTATTATGAATACTATTATAGCATCGAAACGATTCATAATGAATGAATGACTGTTTTCTTTGATTGATAAGACCTAGTACTATGCAGTGGGAACGTACTACGTAACTAAACCTAGGTCTGTAAATACAATAGGTTTATACGTACCTAGTAGCTAATTAATAGTAAATTAAATAGTAAGTACGTACTCCCAATAATACTTAGGTAAAAATGCACGGTGACTTTTGTAAAGAGGAATATTTTTTTGTTTAATCTTATTATGTACTTCACTCTAAAATTATATAAAAAAGGTAGAGTATGGTTACCCTTACACTTACGTGCATACGGCAGTTTATTAAACATTTGACTAGTTAAATAAATTGTTATCCTACTTAAATAAGAAACTTGGGATAAATTTTCTAGGTTTATTTCAGGTTCAGGACTTAGTTTTCCAAAGATTTACTAAACTTATTCATAGTTTATTGAGTAGGCGTAGGGTGACAATGGTTTTCGTTAAAAGTTTAAATTAGTATCTGATAAAAAATGTTTATTTCAGCAGGTGACTATCATTTAATCGCAATTGCCTGCAATTATTATTTAGTTAATAAATGGTTCCTGTACTTTGTGCTTCTATACAGTCATATTCAGTTAGCCCTCAGATGTATATTCGAAGCTTGGACTAAGTAAAGTAAAAGCCGTTTGGACCTTCCTACATCAATGATTCGAAGTAAAAAAATCGATCACTATTTTTTACGTCAATTCTCGTTTCTCGTTGTCAGTAATTCAAAATGGCTGGAGAACAACGACCTTTGTTCCACGTCACGGCCATTGCAGAATGCAAGCAGCTGCTGGGGATACAACTGTAAATTATTTCTATAAGTTAGCTAATTATTATTATAAATAGGTATATTATATTTTTTATTTATTTATTAATTGTTACTTTTTGTACTTCCTTATATGCAGGCAGTAAATTCTTAATCAATGCAGTTTTTAGGTAGGAGAGTCAGTATCTAATTACATACTCACTTAGGTACCTACCTGGAACTTACGCTTTGCTATTTGTTTGTTTGTTTTCTTCGATTACGAGTATGTTGACAAACAGCGTAGGTATATGAAGTTAATTGTTTACTTTGCACTCTGTTTGCAGCCTTTCAGTGCATTCTTGCCAATTGCTTTAGGTTTTTCTATCACAACACAATCCCTATGTACTATGTATACCTGTACGTAATGTTGAATAGCCCCATGTGTGAAAGTATTTTATTGTTATTTGTACTTACTTACCAAGGAAACGTGGGAATAATTTAATTAGATAGTCATAGACAAACTGTGTTTAATAGAAACCACAGTAAAAAAAAAATATCTGCCTCGCTATCTGTTTTTATGAATAAAATCTATCTTACGCTCTAAAATCTATTTCGTACCTATCGACCCTTCAGCTACTGCTTTCTCTATGATATTGAATGATAATAAATACAATTTATTAGTATATTTTTATGTAGAAAAGCTCCCGTGTGGTGCCGGGTTAGAATAGCACTACCCCCTTTCTTCCCGTGGGTGTCGTAAGAGTCGACTCTGGGAAAGGGTTAGTGTATTGTGGGCGATGGGCTAGCAACCTGTCACTGCAATATCACGTTTGACCATCTGGTTACCCTGCTGAAATTGCTAAACGTGGCACTGGATTTTCGAATTCACGTGCTCTGCCTACCCCTATTGGGAATACAGGCGTGAGTATATGTATGTATGTATGTATGTAGAAAAGCTCAGTAAAAATGACTCATAATAACATCAATATTTTTTTAGCGGGTAGGTGTCTAGAAGCTTTTTAAAATCTCGTTTGTGTAGGCAGAGTACTAGAATTAAAATTAATATCGAAACCACAACGATTTAATTACGTAATACAAACAGTTTAACAATAATTTTAAACAAAAAAAAACCGACTTCAAATTTGGGCTATACTAAAAGCATTTGTCTAATAATGAGGGTGACCTTCCATCACCAGCAGGCCTCACTAATTACTGAAATTATAATTTCCAGTCTGCAGGTGCATTCAGTATTGAAAGAATTATCCTTTAACTCCTAAGCATTAAGGAGTTGACCTTCCATCATCAGCTCAGTCATATTTTTTTACTGCCAGACGTAAATACTGGTGTAGCTTTGAAAAATGTACTAAAAACATTACCTGTGCCAATAAAATTTGAGGGTTGCCCTCGATTTCCCTCATATTCCATCACCAGATCAAGATATGCTGGCAATGGGACCACCTGGAAACTATACCCTTTCAAACAAAAAAAAAAATTTCCAAATCGGTCCAGGCGTCTTCGAGTAACACACATAAAAAAAAATAATGATAAAAAAAATAATAATAATAAAAATATCCCGACGAATTGAGAACCTCCTCCTTTTTTTGAAGTCGGTTAAAAATGTTTTTAGTAATGGTCACCGCTATACACACCTACTTTTTCTTATTTACCCACAAGTACTCGTCTCGTCTAGACAAACAAAGAATGCACTAGAACGTTCGCGTGCACCGGATCAATATCAGCTGTTAATACTCTATACGTCAACTCACATTTGCAACCTTATGACAACGCGTAATAATCTAAATTACCACGCAATCATTTGAACATAATGCGTTGCAGTTCCAGAGAAAACCGCTACGCTCCGCCTACTGTTCGCGAACATTCTACTCACCGCTAGATGGCGCGCTGGTTTGTATATAAACTCGCCGGCCGGCGAACCGGCATGTCATTCCAAAGAAACCAACACAAGCGCAAGCTGCCTCGGTGCAACGCACTGCGATCTTATTCGAGAAGAAACAAATTCAACGCGAAAATGTCTCTGCTACCTTTCATCATGGGTCTTGACCACCCTCACCGCCTGATGGAGCAAGATTTCGGCCTGGCGCTGACTCCGGACGACCTCCTCACTGCTGCGGTGTCTCCGATGCTGTCCAGAGACTACTACCGCCCCTGGCGGCAGCTCGCAGCGGCCGCTAGAGACGTCGGATCCACCATCAAATCCGACAAGGAGAAATTCCAAGTGAACCTCGACGTCCAGCATTTCGCACCTGAAGAAATCTCCGTGAAGACGGCTGACGGCTACGTGGTTGTTGAAGGGAAGCATGAGGAGAAGAAAGACGAGCACGGATACATCTCCCGCCAGTTCACCAGGCGGTACGCTCTGCCAGAGGGCTGCAGCCCCGACACGGTGGAGTCCAGGCTGTCTTCTGATGGTGTGCTGTCTGTCATCGCGCCAAGAGTGGCACCCGCGATCGCTAACGAAAGGGCTGTGCCTATTTCTCAAACCGGACCAGTCAGAAAGGAAATCAAAGATCAGACTTCCCAGGCGAACGGAGACAAGAAGTGAAAACCATAGATAAGATACCTATTTAGACAGAAACAAGCGTCTAGTCTAAAGCGGATGATACATTTGTGTCTAGATGGCAAAGTGTATCATGCGTCGCGAAAGTGTAGGTAAAGCTTTAAGTTTAAGACACCGGTGTCTGCATTTCCTCATTGTTTGGTATTATTAGTTTTATTGTTTAAAATAAGACTGAATTTGTAAGTTGTCTGCGTGATCTACTTGTAGGGTTAAATAAATCTTACTTTTAAATGTAATATGTATTTTGTTTCACTTAATTCTACCCTAGTTATTTACATAAAATCAGTAGTGGTCAGCAATAAACTTGGTAAGATTTTTAGTGGTGACTTTTTCTAGATTAAAGCGATACGCGAACTTAACCCCACCACTTAAAATGCTGTCAAGTTTATTTCCGACCACTATAAATAACATAAGTACAGTCGAACCAAGTGATATAACCCACCGAAAACTTAATAGTTAGTTAGTTGAAGTATAATTTTTTCATATTGTTGTGCAATGCGATGTCACTAAGACGTCGAGTCAGTGTCAAAAATAACTGCGACGGTGGTCACTTGCACACTATCAATTTCCACCATAATTAACACATTTAAAACAGCATTTTTGTAATTCAAGAGTGCAAGGTGATAAAAACTTTTTTTTCAACAAATTAACCCCTCGTCGTTAAACACGTATCCGTACTGTTTACTGTAGTTATTTATATTTTTTCTTGTTTGTATTTTCATTTCAATCGGCAATTGTTAGCCATTGCAACAAGAGAGTGTAAAAAAAAATGCATTATATTTTTCTGTTAATAAAATGCATTATATTTTGTTGTTTTGCCCGATTTGCATGTATAATAGTAGCCAAATAAATAATCAAATTTTAACAATAATTGTAAAGTTTTAATTAGCTAAGTCGTAAACTAATTCATTATAATGGAGCTAAAAGGGTATAATACCAAACCAAGAGACCGGCTAATAAATAATAACACTTCAAATTTCATCCACAACAAGCAGCGATAATGAACAATAATTACAATCATACTTAGGTCAATACATCACGTCTGTATTCCCAATTGGGGTAGGCAGAGCACACAAAATGCTAAATCATGAACACATCACGCTTCGTTGCCACTTCTAAAAAAAAAGTAAACTTCCACCGAAAATTTTGTTGAACGGGATCTAGTACAGTACTTAGTTTATTTTTAATACTTACATCATAAATCGTAAACCAATTTTGAACATTAAACTTGCTTGCTTGGCTGCAGCAGCCGCCACGGCTCCTAGATGAAGGCCTACGAATTAGTCCGAAACATGTTGAGCTAAACTCGATTTAATGAACGTAAGTTGTCTGTTAAATTTTCAACGTAAACCAATTTACCTTTTATTTACTCAGTCAAAGGTACGGAACTCGTACTTGCCCGTTTTTTGGCTTCAGATCAATACAGTTTAGTTCTCCGGTAGGTACAGTCAGCTGCAGAGAATAATAAAGTAACATTCCCTGAAGATAGAATGTACAGGACAGGTGTGTTCATGTGGCATTTTGAGGAAAAAGGGTCGTGTTTTTTATTTATAAGAATATCCCGCAACAGCTGCTAAGTTGGTTGTTGGTAAGTGTTATACCTCCCAAAGTCCCAACTCAGTTCTTTTTCTTTAGTACCTACTTTACAAGTCATGGGCATTTCAAAAGTTATTGGTACAATATGATAGTCGGAGTCAGTACAGTCGCCAGCAATAATATCTGCAACGACACTTGAGTCACACCCCTCCGTTTCGTCCATAGATCTCTTAAGAGGCGAATAAGGATATACCTAGATTAAGATATGCTTGAGGCGACAGGCTAGCAACCTGTCACTAGTATACCTCTTTGATCATTATTTAAACTTCGATCTATTTATGCTGAAAGTAGCTATGAAGTAGATATAAAAATTATAAAATAGTAATAGTTTTGACTATGGAACATTTCGTGTGCTCCCAATACAGGTGTGATGTATGTACGTATACGTATGTTCTACAAGTTCTTAGAATTATGGTGTTATTTATACAATTATTTTATATATGATTAGATAGTTCTCATTTCGACAGCATTTTTAATAACAGTTTTTTGTGCAGGTGCAGGCACTACGTCTGGCACAGATTTAAAAAATACATACATACATACATACATACATATTCTCACGCCTGTATTCCCAAGAGGGGTAGGCAGAGCACATGAATTTAAAAATCCAGTGCCACGTTTAGCAAATTCTGGGTAACCAGATGGTTAAATGTGATATCGCGGTTCGATTAAAAAAATTACGGAAAAAAAAACCAGTTCTTGTAGTTTTATTTCAAGTTCAAACGTTAAATAGCTGGCAACGCACCAGTGTCTCTTCTGGTAATGCAGGTGTCTATAGGCAACGGTAATCGCTTACCATAGGATGATAAATTTTCTCATGTGCCCCCTATCCGTACTAATATATAAATGTGAAAGTGTGTTTGTTTGTTTGTTTGTTTGTCCGTCTTTCACGGCTAAACGGAGCGATGGATTAACGTGTTTTTTTAGGTAGAGATAGTTTAGGGCACGGAGAGTGACATAGGCTACTTTTTATCCCGGAAAAAATTGATGTTCCCGAGGGAAAACAAAAATATAGTTTGCTTGATAGATCGATATTGATCGATGATAGATCGATATCAATCGATAACCGATCGATAGATGATAGATCGATGGCGCCGTGTGTCCTTTGAAACGAGAAGTTTTCTTATAGTTGTGCTTTATACCGCAATATAACCGAGTTCCACGCGGGCGGAGCCGCGGGCGGAAAGCTAGTAAGATATAAAAAAAACTTTCTTCGGAACCAACATATAAAAAAAATAACTAAAGATACGTGATGAAATACATATTTACAAATGCCAAGTAAGGAGTAACCACAGACCAGGTTTACTGGTCTGTGGGAGTAACAAACAGTACTGATAAAAATTGCATAATTACAAAAATATCAGCGAGCAATCGCCAATCAAAAGAAAGCGATAGCGTTAAGACAGATAAACTGTGAATTAGCTATACGACGTGGCCATTCGGTGATCGAACACGTAGTCGATCGGGAAACTTCTAGTATTCTACTCGCTGGTTGATATCACAGTCCATTATACCTATATAAACAAACAAAAGGCCGGTGCATGCCACTAGTCAATACGAGTTTCAGTTGACTGCAACACTGTGTGCTTTCATTCCAAAATAAGAAGATATATCGCTCCAAAATGAAGAGGTTCAACGTCTTCGCGTGTACGTTAAGCATTCTCATCTTCATCAGTGCCGGTTATGCTGAAGAGAAATGCCAAGGAAACGGAGAACATGAGAGAAATCCCTTCGGCCGCCGGAACAGCTTGTTCGACCAGGATTTCGGTCTAGCCTTCGCTCCTGGCGACTTCCTCACTTCAGTGATGTCTCCCTTCGGTTTCCACGACTACTACCGCCCGTGGCGTCACCTGGCTTCCTTCAACCGTGATGTCGGATCCACCATTAAAGCGGACAAGGATAAATTCACCATCAATTTGGATGTTCAGCATTTTCGGCCGGAGGAGATCACAGTGAAGACGGCGGATGGTTACGTGGTGGTGGAAGGGCGGCATGAGGAGAAGGAGGACGAGCACGGGTTCGTGTCGCGGCAGTTCGTGCGACGGTACGCGCTGCCCGAGGGCGCGGAGCCCGAGGCCGTGGTGTCGCAGCTGTCCAGCGACGGGGTGCTCACCGTCACGGCCCCAAGGAAGGAGCTGGAGGCGCGAGGGGAAAGACTCGTGCCCATCACGCAGACTGGCCCCATCCGCAAGGAGTCCAAGGAGCAGGCAGAGCAGGGGACTTGCGACAAGGAGTCTTGTAAGCAGTGAGAGGTTTTTCGAGTAAATTATTTTAACTAGTCACTAGTATCACAATGTTTTAAGACTGATTTGGAAAATAAATGTTTAATTTTACTAACTGTTTTTTTATTTGCTACAGTTGAACTAAAAACCAAAGTTAGGTTAGTCCGTAGTTAATTGTAGATACCATGTTTATTAATAGTTAAATAAATAGTCAACGATTTAGAATCACCAGAAACAAAGTCATTGAAGACTATAATCGTATCTTTAGGCTCAAACTGAAGGTACAGTACACAGGGTAGATTAGATTGTAACGTAAAAGAATCATTCATTAACATTATGGAAACAAAATAAATATAAGATATAAGCAAACAGTAAATGATCTAGGTATTTAGAATTATTAAAAAGTTTCAGTTTTTGAGCCCGATGTTAACCATAATTATAGTTTAAAACGAAAATTAATCCCAGCTATCTCTGTCGTGTAAATCGCGTAATCTATCAAGTTCTGCTGATATAGTAAAGGGATTTCCTAAAATATCAGAGGATAACCCATGCGTGATAAATGAACACGATAAACTCCGTTAATCCGTCTAATTATTTCATCCATTTCGGTTACGAGTTACGATAGAGGTTTTGCCATCATTGTTTAAAATTCGCCACGTCGTAACGGCCACTACGAGACTTATTTATAGGTACTATTAAACGTAACACATAATTATTATAATTATTTATAAGGAAATAAATCCTAAACGGAGCTCTGCCAGTTAAATTTGAGTGGTATAGAGATACGAATAATACTTCAATAAATTTAAAATATAGGAAGTTGGATTATGTACAATTAAACGCATTTAATTATCGACATTAAGCTTAGCAAGAATTTTGTTGTAGCCTACAAAAAGACTTTAACTTAAGTACCTATTTGCCGGTAACTATTATAGTGTGCAACTTCAAATAAAAATCTCTTCTTGTAAATTTACGTTTCCTATTAAGTCCTATAAAATCCCTAAATACATTATCTCCTATACCAAAACGTCTATATTACCTGCCCGTTAACCATCTTCTTTAGGTACGAGTATTCTTCTTTATTCCTTTCCGTTATTTTCATAATATATCAAATATTGTATATGTGTTTTCATCACTTCCGCCTGTGCCACTGTCAAAGAACGCATATGAGCTTTCACGGACCTAAAGGAGGTTCGACTATGAGAGTGATAGGAGTTAGTGAATCTTATAGGGATGTATGTATATCTATAAAGCTTGCGAATATTAATGTGCTGATCATCATAGCGATTTAATGTAGGTACCTATGCATGTCAATCTGTTCTAATTGTTTTAAACCATATATCTCAGACCTTAACACCGGCGCGGCGTACCACAGTGTGATAAAAACCCTCATTTTGTTTCATGCCCATTTTTTTCAAAATTACTATAGTTCTCATCATTACAAACGTTAGACTG
>BHDV01006378.1:186852-202998 GCA_005406045.1 Adoxophyes honmai | reverse complement strand
TTTCATGTCCCCCCCCCCATATTTTATTCAGTGTTTTCAATAAAACTAGCATTATTTTAACAACATTTGATTTTGTGTACATTGAAATATTTTCTTCTATTGAAAACACAAACGTCTCGCGCCCCCCTTGAGATTGCTCTACGTCCCCCAAAGACCTCCTGATAAAATGGATCATACTATTTACGACTTTTTACTCCTGTTTTATATTAGACTGAATGGGCTAACATTGCAGAAATACAAGTGTTTTCAATTTACCAACAAAAAAATACCTACCCAGTGAAAATCTACTTCAGTTGAAGGTAGACATAAAAAACATCGGTTGAATTTGAATACATACGATCAGAAATACAATATCAACTTATTTTTTAAGTTCAGAATAATTTTCATTAGCTTGCATTTTGCTATGTTAAAAATAGAACCTAGAGTAGTTTACGAGAGAGACTTGGCTATATTTTTGATGGTATTTATTACAAATTGCAACACTATGCACATAAGCCAATTAAGCCATAACATAGCTGTCACAAATGTCATATCTCTAACTCTAACCAACAATCATTCGTTTGGTATTTTGTCATGCATTGGCCTGACTTTTCTACGTTTTTGTTAGTAAATTAGCTTCTATGTTGCTTAAACTATCATACAGTCATAAAATATCGAATGTGAACCTTAAAATATTGAATTGTGGCGGCTTAGCGCCCCGCACCGCTTAGTGCAATACACGTAAAAATAAGTAAACAGCAATGGATTCCGAGGGATCCAGCTCTGGTATGCCGGGGTCCGACAACCAGGACTCCAATGAACCGGCACCACCAGGAACTGTGACAATGGGCCTGAAGGTATGTTAGTAGATACCGAATAGTACGAACGTCGGTAGAAGTTTTGTAGGACCTATCAGGCTTGACTATACACCTAGGAAAGTTTTGTAAAAACTTAGCTTGTTAGCGTTTATGGAAGCTAGGCATCAACATTACAAATGTAAAAGAAACTAAGTAATTATTAAAGTAAAATTTAAGTTTAAGATTGATTTTCTTGAGATCAAAATGAACAACTTTGAGTCTTTGTTATGATAAATATCTCCAGACTATTATGCATAGTCTCTAGAGCTATAACAAACAGTATGAATTCTTTACTAAGTACCCGTTGGTATGCTGTGACATACCGAGTAACAAAACTTTGCTCTCTGATCTCTTTCGTTACTCACATTTTTCGTGCCATTGGTGCCTACACTGTTTCAGTACCGTCATGCAAGTACCGTATTTCATTAATCACATTTTTCCTGCTATCATAGTACTATGGATCTCTACACTGTTTTGGTTCATTCAAGTGCTGTTGATGAACAAGGTTTAGGAATGGTTTAGGCGACAGGCATGCAACCTATTGCTATTATACCTCTTTCGTCTGCTTAAACTTGAAATTATGCTGGAAGTGGCTATGAAGCATTAACCAGACTTTTGTTTTGTTTATGCTGCATTTTGTGTGCATTGCCTTACACTGTTTCGGAAAGGAATGATTGTATGATAATTTTTGAAACATTAAATTGTTTTAGGGTCCTCCCACACCTATAAGCAGCTCCAATCGACTGCTGCCTTCGTCCAAAGGGGTTGAGAATGCTAAGAAGCGTCTACGAGCATTTTCCATACAAAAGAAGACCCCCATCACACCGACACAGCTGACAAAGCCCACAACTTCTGGCTCCACTGGTAAATATATTGAATGAGTAAAAATTTTACACAGAAAAATCAAGTAATTTTCATAATCTACATCTACTAACATTTTAAATTAGGTATAATATAAATTGAAATTCTAATTCCTATGTTTTTTTTTTTTAAATAAATTGCAGCCCAAACAGTGCTGATTGGACGACTAAGCAGTGTGAAGGTTGCCCCAAAAGTCGATGATGACCAGAAAAAACCGCCAAAACCACCGAAACCAGGGTCCGCTAAAAGGAATTTTCAAGGTAAATATTGTGTACAGTCAAGCTGGGTATGAATACAGAGAACTGACCACATTCAACAGATTGTGTTAAATATTTTGTTTGTTTTTTGGACTTGTCATTAAGAGGAAATGGAGTGGTCATATTTTGTATGGAAACACAGTCCCCTGATTCCTCGCTGGATATTACCCGTAGAACAATGATTTTTTACATCAACAATCTAATGATATATTAGCATGTTCCTATGTTTTCCTTTTTTTCTTTATTGAATTATTAAAGGAGATATCAACCTTCAAAAACTTGAAAAATTGGTAATTTTTTTCCGTTGTGTTCAAACCTCTAGAAACCAATTTTAACACAATTATATCAAAATATAAGAACATAGAAACACAGTTAAGACATTTTTTAAACATTTAATGAAAAAACATATTTAATCGGTTAAGTTTTGGAGAAGAAATCAGGGGACTACGAAACATTGTTCTTCTTATCGCACTCGACGTCGTCTGGGCAGGTCACGGCGCGACAGCAATAGATTTAGCAAATACCTATTTTTCAAATCCTTCGACCGGCATATTTCCTCTTAAAAGTCCAGTCAAACTACAACAATGAGGCATCAAAAATCTATCATTTTCGTCACGTAGAACCTGTGCAGTTAGCAACCTGTCACTTATACTACCTCTTCCATCTGTTTTCAAACCTAACATTATGTTAGAAGTCACTGTGAAGCCTGAAATAGTCATAATCATGGTTTTATCTGTCACGTTTTGTGTACTTAACCTACCTCAAATGGGAACAGGCGTGATTGTATGTATGTAACCTGTTCAAATGATATGATGCAGAAGCATAACAGAAATACTAACCTCAGATTCGTCTCCCAGATTCTTACACAGATCTCCAGAAGAGGACCCTCGCGGAGATTGAGGACATGAAACGGAAGATGGAGTTGGTCGACCTGGGGATCCCTCTGGGGCTCATCTGTCCTAGCTCTAACAACGACAAGGCCATGCCGACCAAAGCTATGCCTCCGATCAAGTCCTTTCTCGGTATGTTTGAATTTAGAATTTATTGTTATGTTTACATTTTTGGCTTGAGCATTCACTCACTTGTTTGTTGTATAGCAAGGTACAGAATTAAGCACAGCAAGGTAGAGAACTAAACAGAGATGTCTTAAGATTTAAGAGTGTATACAGCCAAATGGTAATTTCATGTTTCTGGTAAATGGAATCGCCATCAAATGATAGTGATTGGTGTAAATACACCAGAGGTTCCCAAACTTATCTTGTCTGGTGCCCACTTTGAAAATATTTTTTTTTTTAAAGCCCCCATTTTTTCACCTGCTGTAAAAAAAACACTATAATACACAACGCCTCAATTTTTTTTTCTGTGTCTCTTACCGCCCCCTCTTAGGCCTGCAGCGCCCACAAGGGGCGTTCTCGCCCACTTTAAGAATCTATGATTTACTCTGTAATATCCATGTTAAAATGTATCTACTTCTGACTGTACTATACTTGCTTTTAAGTAAGGCATGGTTCTATCTTCTGTTTGAAACTAACACTGACAATGATGACAGATGATGTTTGTGGGTATTTGTGTTTTAATTATTTTTCGTATTGTTATAATTTTTTCTCTTAGAGGCAATATGCATGTGTGTTATTTTGGTCTAAAGTCCTTTTATCAACATTTTTAAATTGTGATTTCCTTCTGAGTTTGAATGAAAAACCAAAGACATGGTCTGAAATTGAAATTGAAACAGAGTCTGTGAAATAACAGGAGCAAAATAAAATAGTTATCTAATTTCAATATGTTATTTGTAATATTGATCCAGTTGATTTCTGACCCCCAATAGAACCTATTCACAGTGAACATCATTGTGACATTGCATTGCTCTATAAAGGAAATCTTTATTAAAGGAAACCTTTATTATGTTTATTGTGACAGTATTCTGCGGTCTACGGTGGGTCAGGATTCAATTGGTTCATCTGTACTCTTCATTATACTAACATACATACCTACTGTTAGACACTACTGAGCATAGAAATGTGACAGAAACCCTACTACCATGTCACTTTGCTACTTATCTCATGAAATATTGAGAACATTCCTTTTTGTTTGTTTTTGTTAATGTACGCTTGCAGTCAAAACGACACGTCTGCTTGCTGGTTTTGGTCACTGTTTCAACTAAAACAGTTTTTTTTGCACTGGTTACTTTACTGACGGCTGTTAGATTCAAACTGTAATACAGTTCAGCATTTGCCTTAGTTTTAATCCAGAAGAATCTTAAAAAAAGTTATTGACTGAAGAATGTAACATATCATTTGAATCTACCAGTCGCCACGCACTTTCCGTTCTGTTTCTGCTATTGTGTGCATGCTCGTGTAGGCCCTCGCGGGCTTCGCCGCGCGCCCCTCGGGCCTCCCAAGCCCCCGAAGCCCAAGCCTTCCAAGCCCTCCAAGAGGGCTAAAGGGGCTAAGGCGCCCAAACAGGGCCTCCCTCGTACACCCAAGCGTAAGTCACTGGGCCCCCTTCAGTACACGCTTTTTGTGCATGCTTTCAATTAAGTTAAGATTTTCTTTTGCTTTTCTCTGGCCATTTAGGCCCTGCGCAGACGACAGACTATCCGCGACGGACTTTTTAGTCCGTGAAAATAGAACCTATGGAATTATAATCCAGTCACGCACAAGACGCGCAAAAAGTTCGGGGTTTAATGCGTACAATCTACGCAGACTTTTGTAAGTCACAGACTCCAACGCACAAAGTCTGTCGTCTGCGCTGCGCCCTATGGAGTTAAAGAGTTACGTAAAATTTATAAACAGGTAATATTTGGGTAGTAGTTGGCTCGTAACTAAAGTAGATAGGTATGTAGGTAGTAACTTGTCGATGTAATTGAATCTGACAGTCCAGTGGTATTTTCAGATGCATCAAAAGTGGATGAGATCATAAGAGATGCGAAAGCAGCTAAAGCAGAAGGCAGAGAGTTTAAGTTCGACTACCAAAAGCTGCTGCCTGACTACGATAACCCTTTCCAAAGAAAAAAGGACGATCCGACAGCACAAGAGAAGGAAAAAGAAGAAATAGTTGAAAAGGAAGATAAATATGATCGCCATTACACTCCGAAAAGCGATAGAGATCGAGAAAGGGGTAGGAGCAGAGATAGTAGTAGTAAGAGAAAAAGTGACAGATATTCTGAGTCAAGGAGACATTCTGACTACAGAAGGGATGATAGGGATAGGTATAAGGATAAGCGTAGTGAGAAGACTAGAGAAAGGGATAAAGAGGCTAGAGAGCCGAAGGAATCAAAGAGTAAAGAGAGTGAGAAGAGTGGGGATAAAACTACCGAGCAGGATACTAAGGAGACTGATGTGAATCTGAACGACTATTTAGTCTGTGATAGTTGGTCCTTAGACAATGATGACAAAACGTCCAGTCCGCAAGTTGAAGACAAATCGGCCAAAACGGTGACACCGGTGCGCAAAGAAACAAAAGCTAAAGAAGCCGAATTGCCCAAAGAACCCGTTAAAAGGAAAGACGATTTCAATGCATTGCTGTTCAAACCGATAGGCAGCCCGAAAGCAACGAAAAAGGTAGAAAAACTAAAACCCGTAATAGACTCATTCAAATTTGAAATAGATCCCAATGACGACGAAGTACTAGACATATTCGACGAAGATATTAAAATAGAGAAATTTGCAAAACCCAAATCTAAAAAGAGTTACGACTATAACCAAGACACGAATACTTCGGATAGCATGGGTGATGATAACTTCTTGGAGTCTGTGATCAATGAAATCAAGCAAGAAGGTATGAGTGAGGATGACAGCCAAGACAAAGGGTTGGTGGAATATGACTCTCCGATGACTGAGTACACCAAAGGCCAAGGCACTCCTGAACTGGATGATAGTATGCGCTTGAATACGAGCCAGAGTGACTATTCAGACGGATATAGATCAAGCGAAAGTAGGTATTCTGAGAGTGGGTACAAGAGTACAGAGAGCGGGTACAAAAGTGCAAGTAGCAGCAAGTCAGAAGATAGGAAGAGATTCTCAATTGAGAGGGAATTAGACACTGCCTTAGAGAGGAAGATGTCAAAAGCGACGACGGAGTCTCTAGAGTTGTGGAATTTCGTGCTGAAGATTTGCCAGCCTCTGCTGTTCCGGCATGACAAGAAGAGTTGTTACAAGTAAGTTGACTTTATTAGAGTCAAATATACGCAAGTTTTTTGACTGTTTGAGTTAGTATAATCGAGATGGCGAGTTTGTGTTATACTTTGTTTTGTGAAGATTGTGGGAAAGACTTGATAGAGAGATCTCTCTCCAGGCAGATGTTATGCCTGGGGATCGAAGTCCACAGTGAGGAAGTTGGAAGTTGTACAGTCAGGGAATCTGAATGTTTAGCAGGTTGACCGCCTTCATAATTTGTTCGCATTATAGGTCAAACTTCACCATGAAGTTCAATGTTGAGTATTTATGTCATGCAACTGGCTGGAAATAGTAATAAGGCCAATTTTAGAAGTATCTCAACCTGCTAAACATCTAATTTCACTGACTAAACTTACGTAAAAGTTTTGACAAACTTCGGTAGCGCGATTTAGGATCGTTTAGTTCGGCCATTCGACATATGTGGCGCTGGGGCGCTACAAGCTACAAGATCTTTTATTCGGAGTAACATTTTTCCGTGTTTTTCAGTAGAATTCACGTTACTCTGTTTTGTGATTTATTTATTTATAAAGTAAACCTGAAATATAAGTTTTGTTGTGCCATCAATACTTCCTAATCGACTCCTAACCCTGTGATAATAACTTAACCTATACACAGACAAACATCTGCAACCCCAGTGCTCCGCTGGGCGACGCGCGCCGGCACATGTACTTGCGTGCGCGGACGCCGGCTTGTTCTGTCGGAGTTGCGAGCGAGACGGATGCCGCTCGTGGACCGAGTATATGGCTGCGATCAGTGAGTAAAAAAACATCTATACATCATTCACGAAAACAAGTTAGCGGGCAATACAAAAATGCAGTGTTCAAACTTGGCTACCTTTGTTTTATCAAAACGCTATTGACAGATTTGATCCAATAATTACAGGCAAATTAAAGGGGTTACCTGGAAAGTTTTCCGGGAGTTTTGAAAATTGGTAATATTATAGACTATGACGTGCTCTTTCTGAATTTCAACTTTGCCACCTCGTATGTTTGCCGCTAACGCCGCCATATTGGAAAAATGGCGCATAAAAGCAGTTTTTTGACAATATCTCCTGTCTGTCTCATTTTACGACAAAACGGTGTATTACAAAATAAAACTAGAGGCAATTGCCTACAGTTTATGTCTTAGTGTCTATTTCATAAAGTCAATAGTTTTGGTGTACGAGCGCCACAAAGTACACTTCGCAAAATGTGTTGGCAAGCGCATAACTCAACAACCCCTGGAACAATTTGCCAATTCTTTTTTTTTTCAATGATTGTTGAAGTTCAGGGAAGGTTTGTACGGTGAGTAAGCACCGTAGAATTTCAGAAATCTTACGCGTTTTTGGTAAAATGGTCCCTACTTTAGCTCAAAAAAGACGCAAGCGCCGCAGAATTTCATACATCTCACGCTTTTTTGCGAGCAAAATAGAAGTACCTATTTCGTTCATTATTCGAGCACTAAAGTCGGTAAGGCGATAGTTCCTTACAGATTGTTAATGAATGAGCCCTTAGATATTTATAACTCCCTAAGATACGGCTGTCAAAACCTCTATTGAATGACAAGAGACAAACTGAGTTTTTCGTTGAGTAGCGTTGGAGTACACTTTGTGGCGCTCGTACGCCAAAACTATTGACTTTATGAAAAAGACACTTAGACATAAATTGTAGGCAATTACCTCTAGATCTATTTTGTAATAGATTGTTTTATCGTAAAATGAGTCAGACAGGAGATATTGTCAAAAAACTGCTTTTACGCGCCATTTTTCCAATATGGCGGCGTTAGCGGCAAAGATACGAGGTGGCAAAGTTGAAATTCAGAAAGAGCACGTCAAAATCTATAATATTACCAATTTTCAAAACTCCCGGAAAACTTTCCAGGCAAAACTACCCAATGACCAGATTAATTGTAACTTCATAATAAAATTTTCGTACAGTTTTAAGAGGATAGGAGTCGCGCCACTTCTCCATACAATTTTTTTTATTTAGAATATCGATAAAAGCAAATCGTAGGGGCATAGCCACAACAGATACAAATTTAATGAAAAAAAAATTTTGCTCTAATGTCATTATTCACGGAGAAAACAGGGGACTTCGTTTGTATCCTCTTAATATCTGAACTTTTCGGGAGAGGGGTTTGAACCCCTGAAAAGGAGGCTTTTCGCTACGCCTGTGCACTGAACCGCCCATCAAACTGACGCGTCCCCCTTCCAGAATGTTCGACGCGCCCCCCGCGTTATCCCGCGGCTGGTACCCGCGCGCGAGTCGCTGTTTACACGCCGGGCCGCCGCCGGAGCCCCCGGAGCCTCCGGAGCCCCTGCAACCCCCGCAACCCCCGTCGCAACCCCCGCGAGTTGCGAGGAAAGATGACTTGCTACTGGATCAGGAGTACCAGCGGTAAGAAACACGTATAGCTACCAATTTCTCAGCAAAAATCAATTATCAAAGCCTGGAACCCCCGGAACCCCCGCAACCCCCGCGAGTTGCGAGGAAAGATGACTTGCTACTGGATCAGGAGTACCAGCGGTAAGTCCCCCTTCCAGAATGTTCGATGTGCCCCCCGTGTTATCACTAGCCTTAGGACTTTTGGATGCTCGCCGTGGTTCTAGAATCCATGGAGTCGCCATTATCTTAAATATTTTTTGACAACGTCATATCAAAGTGTAAAAATAAGTGTCATGATTTATGCGGATATATCAGTAACTAATTAATTTTATCATAATTCTACACAAGTTACAGTACCTCATCGGAATTTCAATAATGCCCAATAAAACATACCTATTAGCTGCGAGAAGATATTTTAGTTTTAATTAATTAAAGTAAATTATTATTTTTATGCTAATACATATTTTACTAGACTATTTATTAGACTAAGAAAAAAATCTTAGAATTTTAACATAAATGGCGACTCCATGGATTCTAGAACCACGGCGAGCATCCAAAAGTCCTAAGCCTAGTTATCTCACACTAAGACACTAACAAAGCCCGGAACCTCTGCAACCCCCATCGCAACCAACGAGTAAGGATGACTCGCTACTGGGTCAGGAATACCAGCGGTCATCATCATCATCATCATCGGCCTATATACGTCCCACTGCAGGGCACAGGCCTCCTCTCAGCGGTAAGAACTATTTATTTATTTATTTATTTATTATCAAAAATGTTTACATGACATTACAGTTTTCACCAATGCGTCACGAAACTTAGACTAATATTATCATTTTAAACAATAATAATCAAAACAAACAAAAAAATATATATATTCAGTGATTTTTAAAAAAGGTTTTCGTCGCTACCCTAAAACGACGGAAGACCACACCCTCTGGCCAGAAGTCTGGGCGCAGGAACATCAGATGGTGCTTGGCAGGCACCTGGAGTCTAAATGAACTAAAGTTGTTAGTCCTCTGAGACTCCAGCTGACAGATGGACACCTCGGAGCCCTTCAACCGACCCTGTGCCGCCTCGCGGACGTGCTCGAGGACCATCTCAGCCGTTGTTTTCCTATCCAATCGAGACAGGTAGATGTCTACCAACGGCACTGCAGCTTGGATACAGGACGAGGCTACTAATTATGTACAGCGAATTAGTGGGCAAGGAGTAGAATTTTTCAACAAAAATCAAACATCAAAGCTTGGAGCCCCTGCAACCAACCCCCATTGCAACCCCCATGTGTCGCTGGAAGGATGACTTGCTCCTTGAGCAAGAATACCAGCGGTAATAAGGGGGCGTCCATAAATTACGTGAGGTGTTTTAGGGGGGGAGGGGGTCGAGTCAAATCTCACCTAATCTCACGTTGGGGGAAGGGGGGGTCACGGCAAATATCACGCAATTTTTTTCTTGTTTCAAACAAACAAAAAAACTACTATTTTGGTCCATTTAATCCAGATCCCTAAGGTCTTAAAGAGCAAAGTGAGTATGTAGATGGCGCTTTACATGTTTGACACTTCATGAGTGTATCCGAACGAAGAAAATATTTAGTTTTTTTAAGTTACGTCTTCATTTTATTTTTTCTTTTCAAAATAACATTTTGAAAAATCTCACGTGAGATTTGGGGGGTGGGGGAGGGGGTTGAATAAAATCTCACGATATCTCACCAAGGGGGGTGGGAGGGTCAGAAAATTGAAAAAAAAACACCTCACGTAATTTATGGACGCCCCCTAACCATGTGTAGCGACCATTTTTTTCGACAGGAAAATGCATTAAAATGATATCAGACGGTTCATTTTTCGTCCATTTTCGCTTTTCACTCGGAAGTGACACGTCTGAACACGGAATGAAACAAAAATGTCGAATGAATTCACTAGTGAATCGATCCAGCAATGTTGGATCGGTTCATTCGGCGTCTTTCACTCGCACTGCGAATGAACGAAAAATTAATAGTCACCGAGTGAACCGTTCACGTTCATCCGAGTGATTGCTTCATTTTTCTTTCATTCCATGTTCAGATTGTTTAGCTAGAAATGAACATTCACTAATCTTTTCCGACAGTATGGCGTCGAATGAAGTCGTGTCTTGGGATAAGTTTAGTTTGGCGAATCCGAGTGAACGGTTCATTCGGTGTTCAGACTATTCATTTGTCGTTCATTCGGAGTGCGAATGAAAGATGCCGAGTGAAGCGATCCAACATTGCTGGATCGATTCACTAGTGAATTCATTCGACAGTTTTGTCTCATTCCGTGTTCAGACGTGTCATTTCGAGTGAATAATACCGAACGGAAGGCGAAAATGAACGAAAAATGAACCGTCTGATATCACCTTTACGCTGGCTGGGCCGTGGGGATGACGCGGGTGTTATGTGCATACCCACAAAAAAAAGCAAAAAGGTGGGTAATTCGCTTCTAACGTTATAAGTTTTTGAGACAGAAGACCTTCTCTAAACCTTCGTAAGTGCATCTTAAACAACTCGTAAACGAACACAGACCACATTCACAAACGGACCACACTAACATCCATTAACACACACACACACACACATACACAGACACATACACTCACTTTCATACACAATCCCGAACTTGTTGTTAGTTCAGTTAGTTACATTTTTACGATTTTCACTTATCGAGTTTAGAATAACACCTCTCTACATTTCTTCCGTGGATGTCGTAAAGGTAACTAAGAAAAGGTTAATGTATGTTTTAGGCCTCATGCCAGCAACCTGTCACTATTCTACCTCTTCCATCTATTTTCAAACCTAAAATTATGCTAAAAGCGGCCGCGACACGTGAATAGCTACGTCCACACCAGTGCGCTTTCGCGTTCACCTTGCGTCTTCCTCTGACGCATGCCCGTGCAAACACCAACCACAGCGCATGCCGCCAACGGATCTAGTTTCAGCGCATGCGCTGTGGTTGCACGGTCATGCGTCAGAGGAAGACACAAGGTGAACGTGAAAGCGCACTGGTGTGGACATAGCTATACAGTAATGGTTTTGTCCACGTACCGTTTCGTACGCTCTGCCTACCCCATTTGGAAACACTTGATTGTATGTATGTATGTTATGTACTTTATCACAGGTTCATGGAAGCAGTATGGCCCGAAGGCACGGATGGCGACAAGGCCCAGTCTCAAAGCAATACGCCGGTGCGCCGCGAGGGCGACGGAGAGAGAAAGAGAAAGAAGGAGAAGCTGAGCAGCGAGGGGTGGAGCCAGGAGAGCGAGGTGGAAGAAGAGACGGAGAAGAGGTGGGGGGATATGTTTTATAAGTCTTTTTGAGTTTCTAGCGCTTCGGAAAGACCATAACTGCCTTTGCATTTAATATCTCCATTAATTGACTAAACAAAAAAAAACTTCGTTTTAGAATGAGTCACTTTTTACTCTCGAGTATTTTATTTTTCATTTGAATAAGCAGGTAACATTTATTCTTCTTGTAACAAATACACTAAATAATGATGGGCAAATTGGCCTATATGACCAATACAAATCTTGTGTACCTACACCATGTGAAAGTTGGTCGCATAAAGCCAAGGATACACTAGGACACAAATGTCTCGCGACTTGTTGTTGGCGACTTGTCAAGCGAAGCCGGCCGATTTCGCATGACATATCTGGCCACATCGCGCCACTTATATCCGCATACGCGTGTCGCGCGATGTTGCCAGACATGTCGCGCTACTTCGCCCGACATTGCTAGGGCTAGGGACACGTGTCGCGGGACATTTGTCCCCTAGTGTATCCTTGGCTTTAGACTAATTTTCTAATACGGGGACAAACTGCAAAAACCCCGGAGACGAGAGTTATCATTATCTGCCTTTAAATGTTTACTCACAATGTTTACTACACTAGCTTTGGCCATGCAATGCTATTTTCTACGGCAAATAGTGGGATTATAATTGTATTGGGCTGGGTTACATTTTTTTTTCATTTTCAGGAGCAAAAAACAGAAGGTTGTGGAGAAAGAGAAGGAGAAGTCGCGCAAGAGAAAGAGATCTTCGTCCACGATGTCCACCACAACAGACGACGAGGCTGTCCGGAAGAAAAAGAAGAAAAAGGTGTGTTATTTTTATTTATTTTTTGACTAGCTGACCTGGCAGCCTTCTACGTTTTTAATAGGAAAAAAGGGATACAAAATCTCTGTTTAAAGTTGTTATTGTTTGTTAGACGTTAGAGTTATAAAAACAGAAAACTAATATTTTACTATATTTTTTCTCCTAAATGATAAACAAAAAAATAATAATCATCCAATTTGGTGCATCTAATTATCAAATAATTTTATCACGAATGTGGAAAACATTTATTTTCGCGTTTTTTTTACTACATGACACCGAAAGAGTATCTTTAAAATGTTTCAGGCGAATAAGAAGTTAAAATCGAAACTGGCAAAGCGCGCGCGTAGCGAAAAGAGGTATCTCAAGAAACTGAAAGAGAAGCAGAAGAAAAAGAAGAAACAGGCCAAAGCGGAGAAGATTGCAGAAGACGAGGAAATCGAAGGTATGTTTTGGCAGAATAACGTTACTTGTGATCCTTCGGATTATAAGCTGCATTGTAAAACGTTGAAAGAATTCTCAAAAAAAAAAGTAAAAAAAAAACATTATCAAGACATTAGATACAATAAAGATAAAACATCAACCCATCTCTATTCCAGAGCTAAAGAAGAAACAAAAAGAACGAAAAAGAAAGAGGCAAGCAAAACTGAAGAAGAATCAGAAAAAGAAGAAAACGAAAGCCAAGTCTTCGAGCAGCTCGTCTTCCAGTAGTTCTTCCAGTTCCGACTCCGACGAGCGCCCGAAGAAGTCGAGAAAGAAGAATAGGAAAGAAGAGTTCGATGTCAATATCCTGAACAACATAAAGACAGAGAAGTTGACTGATGACGAGAAAGGTCAAGAGATGCGGGATGAGGAGTTCTCGCCTCGCCGACAGCAGGCCAAACGACAGGAGATCATAAATGTCAAGGAGTTGCAGGTATTGTGCTTTTTTTGTGTGACAGAGGAATCTAATCGCCGATCTATCCTCACATTTTCGCCTTTGGGTCATTCCTCTTTTTTACCGACGATAGGATATACGACTAAGAACTGGTTAGTTCATCAGATAGATTAGAAAATTAGAATTTAGAAGGTCACTTTGGATTTTCTCGGATTTTTTAACATCTATTTAAATTTTGCAGAAGACTTAATGCTTCTTTGTAGGTTGGCAACGTATTGCGTTTTGTTGTGCTTTACCAGAAAATATTGTGACAAACTTTTAGTTTTCATCGGATACAGCATTTCGCTCTAACACTTTGTCACATTTTTTGTAATAATTTTATAATCACTATCCAGGGAATCGACAATACTGTGTTTGTTTATTGAAAGCCAATTCTGGACATGGCACTCTAGGCACAATATGAATCCGGCCGTCAAACATCTTTGAAATATTTTTTGGGGAAGACTCCAATAGAGAGATCTCTCTCCAGGCAGATGTTATGCCTGGGGACCGAAGTCCAAAGAGAGGAGGTTGGAAATTGTATTTATGCAACCGATCGTCGAAACTTCGATAGCGAGATGTAGGCTTCCTTTTTTCTTGACAGTAGAAGTTCTACCACTCGATGATAGATGGCGCTAGGTGTCCCTACAATTTCTTCTGCAGAGTGATTTGGGAGTGCAGATCAAGCAAGAGGTAGAGGAAGAGCCGCCGGCGCGGGAGGCTGTCAAGATGGATGACTTTGACCTCAGCAACCAGGAGCAATTTGAGGAGCAAGCGCCCGAACCGCAGCCCGATAAGGCCGAGTTTAAGGTGAGTTCTGGTGGTCTCACCATTATCATGTGTTCCACCATGTACTGTCAAAGAATTTGATAACTGTGCCACTTTGTACCTTTTTATAAGAAATGTCAATGAGACATACCATACTAATCAAAGCAGCTATGGCTATTATTTCATAAGTGAAACTCATTCTGAAAGATTCAAAGTGGCACAGATATTAATTTTCTTGACTATACCAGACCTATTCTTGACCTACCACTATTTGGAGTTAACTATTTTATATACCTGGTTGCCATGGTCACATGTCCTCAGACACCCAGTAGAATTGTAAGTTTTTATAACACACACATAAACACGTCTGTTTTCCAAAATACGTTTAGGTTGGCAACGTATTGCGTTTTGTTGTGATTTACCAGAAAACATTGTAACAGTGGTACTTTTCATCGGATACAGTATTTCGATTTACTACTCTGCCACAATCTTTTGCGAAAAATAATTCGGTATTTTTATATTCACTAACAGGGGAACCGACTATTATACTGTGTTGCTTATATAAAGCTTATTCAAAGAATAAAATTGTGATGAAGTGAAAAAGAAGAAAGAAAGTCTCCGCTGACGTTTGTAATATTCACCTCTCATACCTAGGGACGTATTTGGTACGCTGATGCCTAAATATGCTGTCACAATTTCCAGGAACCACAAGAGATAAGTCGTCTGACGCCCCAACTGCGGCCCGCGGAGGAAACCGTCTCCCAATGCTCCTCTCAGGACTCGCTTTGCAGCGAAACGGCTCAGCAAGTCGAGGTGAGTGCAGTGACGGATTTACAGTAGGCTGAGTAGGCTAGAGGCTAGGGCAGCGGATTCTATGGGGCGGGAGCCTCAATCGTTTTTGTTTTAAAGAAATAAATAATTTTAAACAAAAAAAAAACCGACTTCAAATTTGGGCTATACTGAGAGCATTTGTCTAATGAGCGTGACCTTCCATCACCAGCAGACCTCACTAATTACTGAAATTATAATTTCCAGTCTGCAGGTGCATTCAGTATTGAAAGAATTATCCTTTAACTTCTAAGCATTAAGGAGTTGACCTTCCATCATCAGCTCAGTCATTTTTTTTACTGCCAAACGTAAATACTGGTGTAGCTTTGAAAAATGTACTAAAAACATTACCTGTGCCTATAAAATTTGAGGGTTGCCCTCGATTTCCCTCATATTCCATCATCATATGCTGACAATGGGACCACCTGGAAACTATATCCTTTCAAACAAAAAATGAATTTTCCAAATCGGTCCAGGCGTCTTCGAGTACCTAATCAGCGAACACACATAAAAAAAAATAATATAAAAAAAGATCCCGACGAATTGAGAACCTCCTCCTTTTTTGAAGTCGGTTAATAAACCTAAATTTCATCACTTAACATTACCTGTCAATGTAGGGAACATGATGGTTACTAATCAGTTTTTTTAATGTATTTTTTTAATAAGGCCCGTTTTATTGGCAAGTAAATATGTTTTTCTTATGAAAAAGCGGGTAAGAGTTACACCGAAATTAGTTCTGACTGGAACTATTTGTTTCAAATTTCAATGGTCCTTGTTAGGGATCCTTCCGCGACCAAAGATTAAAAATGGGACTTTTTGTCTCTAAAAATCGTGTTGGGTATCATTTCCGACTAATTTGATATTTTTTGATAATTTTTAATTTGACAGCGCTGAGTACAAATCTGACATAATTACACACGCGAGCAAAAGTATTGCATCACTTTACATTTTTTCGTATACATCATACAGGGTGTTTGGTAGCTGGGTGCAAACCTTTAAGGGGGAGATACACTAGACCATGCCGAACATATTTACCCATTTTTTT
>BHDV01006378.1:161677-176315 GCA_005406045.1 Adoxophyes honmai | reverse complement strand
CCGCCGCCCCCCCGCTGCACCTGCTAAGGGACCGCCCGCCGCCGAGACTGTTGTGCGCCCCTCCACCCGCGCACAAGTTTGGTGAGTCACTATAGCTATTCACGGACACAAGGGGGAAATCAAAAAATGCGGAGGTCAAATAGGAACCATCCTTAAAGTACGTCACACAAAATTTGGGAAACTACTACTACTACACTACGAAAATACAGAAATTTTGTTCAAGAGTCGCAAAACTCTGTTCCCCCCTCGTTATATTGTGACGTACTTTATGGATGACTGCTATGGGACGCGCTGCCCTACACACTTAACTATGAAAATTACAGAAATTTAATTCATGAGTCACAAAACAAGTCAAAACGACAGGCTAGCAACCTGTCACAATTATACCTACCAACCAAAGCCTAAAAAAATATGCTTGAAGTGGCTACCAAATGTAAAATAGTCACGGTTGTGTCTATGTAGCGTTTTGTGTGCTCTGCCTAGTCCCATTTGGGAATACAGGCGTGATGTATGTTAAATTAATTAATTCCATGTGTTTCTTTGCAGACCCGAGTATGCCCCTGGGTTTCATGCCACCAGAGCCGCCGCCTGGAATGATCAACTTCCCCCCCGCGGCAGGTTTCCCGTGATTACCATCAATCATCAACTTCGATCGCATTCATCAATGACGGATAAATGCGTCAGAGATTTGTAGGCATTTGAATGGTTATGCGCGTACGCGGCATCTGAAGTTCTGAGGGTGTGATAAGTGAGCTTACTTGTTTTAAATGCTACGATTTGTTGAATAAATGTAAAAGGAAGATTTCTTGTTTCATTGTTGTAGATAGCAGTTACGTGTATTTTTTTTCATACATACATAAACGTCACGCCTTATTCCCTGCGGGTTAGTCAGAGACAACAGAGCGCCATTCGCTTTCTGACATACTTCACTCGCATTCATCACTCTCGTCATAATTTGGCCACTCTTTTTTTGGATTATTTTTCAATTATTGTAAATTGACTCCATAAAGAAATAGGAAATAGGTTTAGGTGTGCTTTAGGCGACAGGCTAGCAACCTTTCACTATTCTTCCTCTTCCATTTTTGCAAACCTAAAACTATGCTAGAAGTAGCTGCGGAGCGTGATGTAGTCATATTAATGGTTTTGTCTATGTCACGTTTTGTGTGCTATGCCTACCCCATTTGGAAAAACAGGCGTGATTGTAGGTATGTATGACTCCTTATAATGGGCCCTTTCTGCTTTACTCGTATTTTTGTAACACGTTGTAGATAAACAAAAATATCTTGAAAAATGTGACGACACCCACCACTGGGCATCTAAAAGAGGAGTTTACGTGACTACCGATCTTTTGATTCCATTAGGCTAAGCGCGCACTACGACTTTTTGTCGTGCGACACGATTTTAAAATGGCGCTGTCTATACTGATTTTTTATCATAGTGCGCGCGATGACATATAAACCCTTACGTTGCATTTCTGTGACAAAAAGTCGTAGTGCGCGCTTAGCCTTACATTGTGGTGACATCTGTTATCAACTCGTGAAGCAACACTCGGAAATAATCTAGTTAGCTGAAGTGCTATAGAGATGGAGCCACTCTTCAAACCGAACATGGTTTCCGTGTTAGCTTTGTATTCCATATTCTTGAGTTTGTCAAGGTAGGGTAACCTTCGGATGTTGACATAATTTAGATTTTGATGAGGGGAAAAATATCGACACAAATTGCATGTCCTTGATTTTCCATACAAATTTTATGATTTCATTCCAGGACCTAAGAGTGAAAATAGGTATGAAACTGATTCTATGGAACTTTTCGATACTTTCTTAAATACTATTTCGATACTTTTTGCTCTCGTTTCTTTTTTCCAAACAGCAAAAAATACTGGGAATCGAACCCAATAGTCTTCCAAAATTCAGGTTTACTTTACAAAGGGACCGAAATAAAACCACAGTGTTAAAAACAATAAAATAGATTTTCATTTATTGTGAGACGAAAAATACAACAATGGGACTTATCACCTAAAATGGTTAGTGGCAGACTGTTGTGTCGAAACAATATGTCGCGGGGCGCGGCGGCGCCGCCGCGCCCACACTACACACTCCTAATTTATGTCTTTCATTGGGTAACTCGTGGCTCATAACGAATATCAACGAAAATATATATAAATACACAAAACCATGACCTCTATTCACTGAAATCATAGCTATTAAACATGTGAAGTTTCAATAGTTCATTTTTTAACTAAGTTTTTTTTTTTAAAAAGGCTTTATTGATTCGAAGCTAATACTTAATTACTTACAAGATTGTTTAGTAGTTAGTAGTCGCCGCGGCCCGCGGCCCGGCGCCGGCCCGCGGGGCTCCCGCCGCTACTATGAAACGTTCTATACAAAATTGAACATCGCCGATTCGCTAATCGTACCTAACGCGAGGTCGGCGCGCGCGCGCCGGCCGCTATTGCTCGTAGAGAAACAATTACAAAATCAATTCGTTACACCGTAGACTATATTTTGTTTAATAAACTTGAAGTATTTATCAATAATCAATAAGTACGTTATAATAATTGAATAATTAGTATTTTGTTTCATAAGAGACTAGCATTACAAATAAATACCTTCAGCTATACAATTTAATGTTTATTTCTATTTAAACATTTGAAGATGTTTAGTGGACTACGTCGGTTTATACACAAGAAGTCGTCGTTTCTTGTATAGAAACTAGTTGATGCGTCTACGCTTCGAGATATGACTTAAATGTATACTTAGATTTAGGGGGAAAATGTCGTAAAAACAAAAAGAAAAGTTATTGAAATTTATAACAAACACCTTAACTAATACTTGTAATAATTTAGTCAAAGTATATGTATACATAATATAATACATACGCTGGATAGATACATAGATCGGCTCGTAAGTAGTGTGCCGGGGCGCTCGGCCCGCGGCGCGGCACGTCTTTGACAAAGCAATACAAAACATTTCATTCCGTGTAAGAGATGACACGATGGTATGCGAAAAATTTATTTTTTTTCAAAAAACACACGCCCATTCGCTCACCCTTGCGCTTAAATCTAAAATTAATAATTAGACAATATTTTTATTTGTTCAACAGACGCGCGCTAACGCACGCGTATAATAATAAAATATTTTCAAAACAATCGAATAATTAAACACACTAGTTAACAATATAACTTATGCTCAGATACACGGGAGCGCGCGCTCCGCCAGCCATACAAGTTCAAATCAAAACGTGATCGTCTGTTTAAAAATATGATTTTATACACAGTTTAGCATATTACTAGAGCGATGGCAGCGTCGGTCGGGAACGTCTGTGGGCACGGTCGGGCGCTATAATACTGTTACTCTAATATTGCATCCGCGGGCGTTAGACGGCGGTTTCTGTGTGTGAGTGCGAGCTGAGTCGCTCGACGTCGAGGTCGTGCGGCGCGAGGGCGTCCCGGGCGTCGTACTCCACGCTGGAGCTGTGGCTGAAGCGCTTGCTGAGCGCCGTCTGCTTGCGCAGCGCCTCGGCCAGCGCCGCGTCCGCCAGCGAGCCGCGCGAGTCCAGCCCCTGCCGGAACGCATTCACCACGCGGATCTGCGCCCGCGCGGGCGGTCAGTAACAGGACAAACTTGACGCCTTAACGGGCCCCTGTGTACTCACGGCGTAGCACAGCAATCAATGTCTAATTATAAACGTCAGAAAATGACGGGTAGATTATACCGCGCGAGTAGAGATAGGGCGCTTTCAATTTATGCGTTTCGTATCGGACCGCTGCAGTGCCGAAGCTGGGCGTTTGTCGTACGGTGTACGGACGGTCGTTTGTTTTCATACGAAGTGCGCAAACGCGCGATAGGACAGCAGCGACGCTGTGCTTTTTGTATGAAAACAAACGACCGTCCGTAGGTATGCCATACGACGAACGCACCGCTTCGACACTGCAGCGGTCCGATACGAAACGTATAAATTGAAAGCGCCCATAGCGAGATAGTCTACTGTCTAATTAGAGACGACAGGTAATAACGGGTAGACTATCCCGCGCGCGACGACTAGAGCGTGTTGCCGTGCTAAGCTTACAGGGCGTTTTCCAAAAAAAATCTGTACAGAGTGCTTAGTAATCAAAACGGTCATGGAACGATAGCGATTTTGTTTGCGAATTAAAGCGAAATTGTATAGAAACCGTGTCGAACGTGCCGGTGGAGGCGCTGTCTCAGTTTCCATACAATTTCGCGTTAATTCGCAAACGAAATATTTATCGTTTCAACGTTTTGATTACACTAAGCAATCAGATACCGTTTTCAATATTTTGAACTTAATGTTTTTCTTCAGAATCAAGACATGTCAATGTAAAAGAGAAAAAAAATGTGACACTTTTTTATCCCTTAGATTGATAGCGTTCGTGATTCTGAGCAAAAAACAAAAAATCCAAATTAATTTTCTTTGGAAAACACCTTCAACCATTGCAGTGAACGTCAGCCGCAGTTATCAATCCTCTGACAAAAGCAACGGACGCTCCCTGCGCTAGTACTTCTAGAGTGACACATGGACTTGTTAAGGTAGCTCAGTTTGATCAAACGTGACCAGGTGGCGAAACGCCACCTGTTACGCTCGCCCAGTCGCCTCGGCTTACTGACGATAGCAGATGATCCATCTACGTTCGCAAACGTCGGCTTGATCGATGGATAAGAGGCGAGTAATCGCCCGTTACCGTATGTCGGCGCTTGAGGAGTGACATGAACCGTCGCGCTATCGTCAGTAAGCGCGCTGTATGCCCGTCGAACCGTATGCCGGACAAAATGATGCCCCTTGTAAGGTGCGAGTGCAAGTCGATAGACAAAAGTTTAGGCCAGAATTGGCCCAATGAATGACTGCAAATGGTTTTAAGATTTGTGAGGCATGCTCAGGCTAGAGCGAAAACTCGTCTGCTCTTAGCGTCGTGCTGGTGATTGAACCACACAGTGTACAAGAATGTGGTTGGAATTGGATGGATTCTGTCCGGCATACGACTCCCCGCGGCAGCCGCCTCGGCCGCTCGCACGGCTCGCGTGGAAGGCAAATAGGTACAGTCTAAAAACCGGACGCAGAGTATAGAGAAATTCCAGAGATGAGCCAGTGCTATCTATCTCTGTTGCACGCGTGTAGTAATATTGCCCTCACGGTCAAGTGCGAGCGTAAGGGCAATACCGTACGCGTGCGATAGAGATAGATATCAGCGGGTCAACGCTAGAATTTCGCTATGCTTCTCGACTGGCCCTTAGGCTGTGTGATCACGTTTCCACGCGAGAGAGTGCAAGGGCGGGGCGTCGCCGCGGGCGGGCGGTAAACGTCAAATAGATACAACCCGGCGAGGGCTCAGGAGCTCCGTTCCGACTGGGCTCGTGTCAACTATTGCCGTTCTAGAGCTAACAGGTCTAAGTGACGTGCTTTACACGGGCCGGAACGGAGCGCCTCGCCGACAGGTTAGTAAAACATAAATTGAAGCACACCGAGCCATAAAAAAAGAGGCGGTAAAGCAGGTAATTCAAAATTCCAGTCACAGATACGTAGGTCGAGTCGGCGCGGGCCGATGACATGCAGTGAGTGGGCGGCGGCGGGGGAGCGCACGCGCGGCGCGGGAGGGGAGGGGGTCGTCGCGGGCCTCTGAATACAGACATCGTGGCGGGCCGCGGCCGCAGTGCCCTCTGTGACTGCATTTGGAGATTCACCTCTATGCTACTCGCGACCAAGCATGGAACTGCGATCCTATTATACACACTATGCATACTAAGCAACATGTAACGCCTGATTCAGTATCCCATGTCGACTAAGCATGGTAAGCGTTCACTGGAGTCGTCGTTTCGAACCTAGGTCATCGCAATCTGCATTCGCTTATGATATAGAAACAAAACACTAGAAGCTATTTGATGGCTCTATTTGTTGTGACTTTGAACCTTATTTGATGTTTGTTGGACCCCACGATTTTAAAGTGCATTAATGTGAGGCAAAAAATAATAAACTATGCCATGAGTGTGATGCGAACAAAAATATGAAGCTCTGATTCTACTTGCGACTGCTAGAAGATTGCTAGGGGCGAAGGAGCGCTCCTAGAGCGCTGAGGCCCGCGGGCCTGCGTGGGAACACTACAGATGTGAGGAATACTTAATTCAGAACGTAACGTGACAAGATTTAGTAGATACAAGTCGCAAATATAAACTACAAGAAAGATAAATTCTAGGCAATTACCCAGAACATTAATTTAATATTTACAATAATTACAAATACTGAAAATAGTTTTTAAATATCCACAAGAACCTAACTTTTTTTCGAATCAGGTAATCAAGAGGACACTGAACGACATTCAGAGTTGTAAAAAGGAGTTCGACAATCCCAATGGAAGATGAATCGACAGTACAATGTGAAAAAATGAATCACAAAACATGCGTTTGGATACATGCAGGGATGCGAGAAGCATGCATCACTGACCTTCGGGTGGCACCACACGTCCTGGCATTTCCGTTGGTAACAAACAACTTACAAAATACTGTAACTCACCTCCAAAACCATGACAATTAGTAGCGAAATGAAAGTGTTACGGAAATGCCGGCACGCGGAAGCGAAACGAAGAGGTCGGCGCAAAAAGAGACAGTGGACCAGTAGACAGAAAAGTTGTAGTATACAGAGTATTAGAGAACATATAAAAAACATAATAGTAACGGAACAAAACGAGATGTGAGTGAAATAGCGTCGCCATTATTGTATATCTTACAGCCTGGTCGGTCGAAGTCTTGCTGTAGGGGACGGGGATCAGGCGTTCCTGTAACTCGCCACCTATGACCTTCCGTGTGCAATTGGGGGTTTCATGGAAAAGAAAATAAAAACGAGAACATGAAGGAAAACGTCACGAAGATAGAGAGGTTAAAAAAATAATATACAGATCTGGCAGTGAGGCGCGCGCGCAGGCCGGCCGGGGTCGGGGTCGGGGTTTTGGCGCCCGGGGCCGGGGTCGGTGACCCCGCGACCCCGGCGGGCCGTCGCGCGCGCCCGCAGCAGTGAAAATATTCACGAACAGAAAGTGAACATCAGAAAGATCTCGAGGACTGTACGAAGCTGTGCGCCTCGAAGCGATGGCCGGGGTCAAATAAATAAATGTACAACTAAAATACAAACGCAGGGTTCCTCCTAAACCTTAAGAAGCACATTCATGGGGTGTGCACTTAAAATCTATTTAGTCTCTGAAACAACCATCCAGGGCTCCTGGTTTAGCTTTTTCTTTGAACGTCGACGTTAAGAATGAACATTAAACATTGATGTACATCGAACATTTATTTCGTATCGTGGCCGCCTGCGGGCGCGAGGCGTGTTTTATTTGTTTGTTGTGCTCGTGTGTGGCGCACGCGCGCCGTGTGGCTCGCATGCTGTCTCTGAAGCACATATCACCGGCTCACATACCAGAACTACATAGAGGTGTCGGCTACGCTACGCTAACTACGAACAAGCGGTGAGTCTAACTGCAAATGAATGATCGGATAAAGAACAGTCAAAGCCCCGTCTACGGCGGGCATGCGCGCCAGCGCGAAGCACTAACATCTAGACCGCACGACATGAGGCAGCGCCTCGGCCAGTTACCTTAGTATGCAGCTCCGTGGCACAGGGTGAAATGAAAGTTACTTTGGAGTACAGATACTTTATTACTAAAGTTTAAGAGATAAGAAGCTTTAGTAACGAGTAAACAGGTTACCAGTGACGCGCAGTGCGCCGCGGCGCTACTCGGCGCTATAAGCGTAATTATTAAATTTTTTGAAAAAGTTCCAAGTTTAAATTTACCGTTTAAAATCTATTTGGTGTACACCAAGACACGAATTACTTTTTTATTTTGCTTTTAAATTTAAGTATAACTACCGTACGTAACAATAAAGTAGCAGGCATGATTTGAATCTATACGAGTGCATTTATCAATTTTGCGGGTCGATATATAATATAATATTATTTTATATAGACGCTATCATACTTAACATGTATACATTTTCAGTTCACTATATCCCTCATAGTCGACGGATAGTTAAATTTGCTTGAGATTAGGAACTTAAAATAATTCTCAAATGAAGTGAAGGAACTCAAAGAAGTGATAGTATTGCCGAAGACAGGGAAGTATGGAAGACCAGGGAGTCTACAGTCAGATGAGCAGTGTAGTGTGTGGGGCGACGCCACTGCCCGCACGGGTCGCCCGCGCGGGGCATTGGTGCCGCCGAAAGCCTTTTCGGAAAGAAAAATCTAAAACTTAATTCAAACCCTTAAAGAGTACTCTTTAAACGTTCGTGGTCAGTTGTCATGCAGTGCTATCAAACCTTCGTATCTTATATCAAACGCAGCGTCACTATTTCTATTTAAATCATAATAACAGTAACAGTATGTCGTGGCTTGTGTATGCCGTGGTCAAATATACGACAACTAGAACCAATAACCACATCAAAATATTACACAACGAGCTCTCTATGGAAACATTCAGTAACTAGACATTTAAAAACATTCCCAACTCGCTCGTCGGCGAATAGAAAACAATTCGCATTCACTCCACAGAAACATCAACACAAACAATAACAAGCAAATTTAATTATCATACCGTAAAACGTATATAAAAGCACTTGACTAGCACGTTTTAGTGAGATTGTTTTAATTTTTATATAAAATGGCACATTATTTTTTCCCGTATTATAAATTATCGCTTTAGTACAACACATAACAATATTATATTTTTGTATATTTGTTACAAAAGACAAGTTTTAGGAATATTTACAGAAAGATCTTTTTGAATAAACAATACAAAATTAGGGATTTTATCGTCTTTTACAAGGGTCCGTCGCGGAATCGTCCGAGTCCTCTACAAGGTGCACCATATTTATATATAAATCTATAAAATAATTTGCGAGTTCTCTAACGTTCTCTTAACCTAATAGTTTTAGTAAACAATTAATCACTTCTTAAACTACAGCTTTACATTTTTAGAATCTTTAAAACGTTATAATAAGTCATTTTACTTCAAAGTTTGGTTATTTTAGAAAACTGTTAAACGATTACGTTTTAAATATCGATGGCAGTTTGAATTTCGAAAAGTGCCGTTGCTGGCTGATTTTTTCGTTGTTTTTGGGGCATTGTTTTTTTTTAATCATCGCTTTGGTGCGAGACGGGGCTGAGCGCCGGGAGCGAACTGCCGCCAGACTGCACGCTGATTCTTCGATGCTCCGCCAAATAATTATTGACAAATATCCTGCGACCGGCCATAATGTCCGCCTTTTGCTGTAAACAACGACAGACGTCAGTCGGCCGTCGCTCTCACTGCCAACCTTGCTCGTGGCCAATTCGGTTTAAAAATAAAATACGTTACTGGCATTCCAAAATCAAACTCAATTCCCAATTAAAAAATCGTTCTATTTTTAAAATTGACTGATGCAAAAATGAGGCTGTGGATTTGGTCGTGAAATGCCAATACTATACTAATAGGGAAGAAATTGCTGTTAGTAGAAATGTAAAAAAGGTTTTTAGAAAGCAGTTTTGCTCGTAAGTGCCTGTTTGTACTAGGGGAGGGGGCATTCACACTAGCTGGGTCGGCGAGGGCATCCAGTAGCAAACACTAATATATAAAATAAACCAAAGAAATGTTAAATACCGTGTCGGAAGCTACACTACGCATGTAAGTCCGGTATGTGAGCTATCGCGATGCTAGGCCAGTTTGTGATCAACATACTGTGTAGCTATTCAAGGTAGCCAAAATAAAATTCGTATGACTTTTAATTATTTTATTATGGTTTTAAATATGAATGGTCGTTTATAGTGCCGGTTAAGTATGCGTTTTAACAATAAATAAAAATACTATCATTATCAACTTATCGATAAGTACATACACAACCGAATCAGTTACAACTAAGTGAAAAAATATATCCATAGTTTGTTTTGAATAACTGTTGACTTATTTTTCTAGTTTTGGTAGTAGTGGAGATTATAAAATAAAGCTTTTCATTATTTGTTTTATATATCTGCTTAAATACAATAATAGTGTTGGAGTTTGGAAAGTTATTGTGATGAATTATATTTTTAGTTCTACGTTATTGAACAGTATAACACTATCGTAAATAAAAACAAAAAAATCGGGTCCATTCCAAAGCCCAGATAACATGGCGTCGCCAAACGTTATCAAAACTTCGAATCAGATATCTACTGAAATAAAATAAAAACACACTATGTGCATACTCACAGACATATCTGTATACATGCAAAACACTGTAACATAAGCATAAATCACACTTTAAATGCGAAGCAGAAATAATAATAAACAAAAGAACAACATTTGTACCAAAAATAAATATAAACAGTTACACAATCCTCCAAATGTATACTCAGTACTTACAATCTAAGTCTGAAGCCGCCATTTTGTTGGTGACCATTCACAAAATGGCCGCTTGCGTTCGCGTCGGACCGTAATAGTGTAAATGGGACGCCGTCAGTGGCGGTACCTAGCGTATGTGGGTGGGAGTGCGACAGTGACAAGTGCCGCTCCGGCGGCGGCGGCGCGAGCGCACCTAAACTTACCGTCAACATCTGCAAAAGAGCGACATCGCTAGAACTTGCCACGTGCCCACTACCACACCGATCAAAGAAACACTATGGAATTTGTTTGAAAATTTATTTCAATCAATGTAAATAGATCTCGTAACATTAGCAAAACCAATTTGTTTCATAGATATACATATTGTTAGCTCTTTTAGTTTCTGTTAAGCGTGAGGTGTCTTAATCATATTAAGCTCCGGGCTCTTGGCGCGAGGCGCTCCAAGCGAGGAGTCAGATCAGTACATATGCCTTATCCCAGTTGCGAGTCGGTTTCGGGTAAAAGTGGTCCCAAAATTTATTATGAAACAAACACGTAAGCTGCATATATAGCTCAAGGTCGCATCCTATACCAAGAAATAGATTTCATAAAACATACTACTTCCACAATAGCTAGTGAGAGTCGAAATTTTAAAAAGTTTTTTTTTTTAATTTAGTAAAATCTCAAAGTCTAAGAATCAAAAGTTACAATTTTTAAAAAGGAGTTTTTTATATAATAACTATACAAAATATCACTGCTTCGTTATACACACAAGACGCGTGACTCCACAAGTCATATATTATGTACAGAGGTGCGAGCGACCCACGGGTGGGTCCGGGGACTCCGCGAGTCAACTAGCAAGTAGAATCTCAAAACACTATTGAAACATTAACATCAACAGAGTACAAAATACGTTGAAAAGTACAGGCACTGAGCGGCGGCGGGCGCCGGCTAACCTCAACTGTTATTGCTATCGTCCTACGTCTAAAGTTTCAACACTTAAAAAACCTACTACTAAAAAAATTAAGACTTAATTTAAAGCAAAGTATGCGTCGATTCGGGCGTCGGAGATTGCGCGGGAGATTTAATTTGTTAAGTACGATCGTCGCGGCGCGGCGGTGACCGGGACGGGACGGGGTAAAGCGGGGGCGTGCGATTAGAATATGGTTGTCTCGGCGCGTGGGGGCCCGTCGTCGTCGATGAAGGCCAGATCCGGCGCCGCGCGGAGCCGCGAGCGCAGCCCGGCCGCCGAGTGCGCCGACAGCCGCTCTTCCAGGTCCTCCAGAGTGGACTTGAACGCGCGCACCACGCGCAGCTGCAAGCAACACAACCCTCCAGAGCCGCCCCGCGCGCGACTGAGTGTGGTGTGGATTGCCGATGCTGTATTCAGAGTTCATGCGACTGTGACCGCGAAGCGACTGGTCGAGTGCTGACGTCACGTGGGTAACATCTACAGCCGGAAAGTGGGATGCATGACAGACGACAGAACTAACGCTAAGACTCTACGACACTCTGCTGTGTACGCTGGGGGGTGAGCGTGAACGGGGATCGCTAGAAACGTCCTGACGGAGCGATGGGTGTGGGGGCGATCGAAACTAATAACCAGTTCCTTTAACTAACACGGATAATGCAAACTGAGCATAGCTCCTCGATGTCTCTTATAAAAACAACGAAAATAAACAGCAACTCAAATAATTTAGCGCGCATCTAACCAAACGCGGTTCGTGGGCGGATCGACGTGAAAACAAGGCGGATGACGGCACACGAAACACGGTATGCAAACTGAACATAGCTCCTCGATGCCTCTTACGAAAACAACAAAAACAAACAGCAACTCAAATAAAAACTCAAATTAGCGTAAACTATCCGAGCGCGGGCGATTCGTCGTGAAAACAATGGCGGATGACGGCACAAGATGGCGGGGACGCGGTTCGTCGTGTTAACCAAAATGGCTGAGGTCGGGGACGCGGTTGTCGTGGACAAGATGGCGGATGACGGCACAAGATGGCGGGGACGCGGTTATCGTGAGAACAAGATGGCAGGGACGAGGTTCCTCGAGAAAACAAGATGGCGGACGTTGGGGACGCGTTTGTCGTGAAAACAAAATGGCGGATGACGGCACAAGATGGCGGGGACGCGGTTCCTTTAGAAAACAAAATGGTGGAAGTCGGGGACGCGGTTCAACGTGAAAACAAGATGTCTGGGACGCGGTTTTCGTGAAAACAATGGCGGATGACGGCACAAGATGGCGGAGGGCGCGCAGAGTGTCGCAGCGCTACACTAGCTACCTACTGGTACCGTGAGCGTCCGTCGCCGGGGGCCGCGCCGGCGCCACTACACCTCAGTCTCGAGCACGGGCCGCGGCTGCCAACAACAACGCTCACCGCGCTCCCCGGGCCAATCGACACCGTCCTATTGATGCGCCGCGGTTAGGACTGATGTGGCACCGTCACGTCATCGCTTTTAAGGGCCGTCCCAGTGCCGGGCAGGCCTCAAGGGATGGGGAGATTGCCATGCTATCTCGTCGCTCAATACAAACATGTTTGTGAATGAGGTGTCAAAATTTAACGGACTTTAAAACTGATCCTGACTTTTCTATACTAATTAGCAATAAGTCTGGTTTAAATGTGACGAATTTCGTCGCAGCTGAGACTACTTTTGCAATTAAAAACGCATGTTTGTTTGTGTGTAATAAAAGTGCCAAAGTTCTCATTATGATTCATGATCAATAAAAACAGTTGTTCGTATATTCGCTAAGCTGTTTCGTTCTTAGATAAATTCATGATAGACAAATAAGACATTTAATTCTTTTTCGCAATCCCTGTAAAATTCAAGTCTTAAAGATAGTAAAACTAAGAAACAAATATCGTAAACTACAAGCTCGATTACTACAAATATTTGATTACTTCATCATTCAGAAACACTAATTAAATCAAACGGCCAAAAATCGATCTCAAGGATTTCCATACAAGCTTTGCTCTCAGGGCGTCTTTCGAGGCAAGCAAGCGTAGTCAAAAATATGCAAATTACATTAAAAGAAAATTAATTTTCAATATTATCAGAGTACCTACTGCGTACATACCTACACTTTAGCGAATTCAAATGTTTGAAATTGTCAGCATATAATAAAAACTATATACCCACAAGAGCGCAAATAGCCCATTCTACAGAGAACCCGTTAAAAGCAAAAACCCGGACAGTATCCCCGAAAAAAGCGGATACCGGTTCGAACTGGTTTAAAAGCAATGACGTCACGCTTAAAGCCGACCAGAGAACAGTTAATAAGTTTACAGGACACCGCACCGTCCCACATCAGTCCCATTAGCAGGCCAACACAAAAAACCTGTCGTTTGGTAAAAACAAAAACCAAAGAACACAACTCAACAATGTGTATCGTGTGGATGCGTGTATGGGCCGGGGGGCCGTGTCGCGTGATACGAATATGACTCGGAAGGGTGCCGGAACTGAAATACGAACGGAAAAAAAACGTATCGGGAGCATCGAGGCGAGCTGGCGCGGCGGCTACGCGGCAAGCGACTACAAGCGCATACGGATCCGACGGCACAACTGTACTTACAGAAAATAAATGTTAGGAAGCTACACATACTGGTCCGGTTATTGCACACTGACGGGCTACGCTACTCACCGGGACTACTAGTAGTACTCGCGACTGCGGCTTGACTGTTCCCACCTGAGCGACCGAGCGGTGACGCACACAAACAAACTCAACGGAACATAACGTAACAAACATTGACAACAACACAACGGCAAAGGAAAGACGGCTCGACCGGGGCGGTTAACTCTAAACATGTTAGTGAGCACTCGGCATGCTCCAAAGGTCTTTGTGAAAAATCCACTCCACACTCAAATGGAACGTTCGCGGCAGTAACTGAACACAATCGGAAATCAAGAAAATAATATTGGAATCGTTCTATGGTTACTGCGAACGTTGCGCCGGTTAGTCGCGCGAGAGCGGCTAGCGGTGCGGGCGGCAAGCAAACTAACCTCAAAATAAAAATCAAACAGACAAAAATAAAAACAGAAAATCATATAGAACAAAAACAAACAGTCAGTATGACTCAGAGTCAAATAAAAGATAGAGAAAGACAGTCATATTCATACCGCGTTGTGGTTTGTTGTTGAGTGAATCGTTACAATATTAGGGTATAATATAAAGTCATAGTAACTGTTTGGGCGCGAGGGATAAGTAACATCGTCACAGCCTACATAAAGAGCATGCCAATGGGTACAGGGGTCAGTCAACTCAGGTATAACCATGGGGACCAGTGGGACCGATGGGAAGCGTCA
>BHDV01006378.1:127712-159297 GCA_005406045.1 Adoxophyes honmai | reverse complement strand
ACCTGCGTCTGGAGGCGCGTCAGGCCCCGGATCCAGAGGATCTGTCCGGCGCGCGGCTTCTTGTCCAGATCGGAGTCGTAGTCCGGACCGGGCTGAATGGTTTCCGGGTCGGGCTGACCTCGGCCCCAACTGGAAACCGCGTCCGGAGAGTTAGCAAATGTACAAGTTACATGCAATGTTTTAGCCTCTACGATGGCAGGGCCTCTTGTTTGCCTAAATGCTAAAGAAAGTCAGGAGAAAACATTCGGAAATCTTCTTTGAATATTCACTGATACTCGAGTACTTCTTATTTATACCATACAATATTTTCTTACACGCGCACAAGTTTCTCGAACGCTCACTTAGATTTAGACTACATTACAGATTCTTGACTTTTTTAATGGTTACTACTCTTTCCCACAGGGTTAGACAGAGACCACTTTGTTCCACTTGCGACGATCCAGACATATTTACCTCTTTTACTTCATCCACATTCATTAGTCTCTTCATACATGCTCGTCGGTTTCGAGTACTCTTGACCTGACCTGTTTCTAAAACGTCCGTGATTTGGTCACGGAACGTCCGTCTAGGTCTTCCCCTCCACACCGTATAAATCTGTTTAGTAAATCTTCTTTCATCCATCCTCTCTATATGACCAAACTAGCTGAGCATACTTTTTTCTATATTTTCTTACGCGCTCACAAGTTTCTCGAACGCTCACTTAAAACTACCACGCATTGCAGATTTTTGTCTTTATTAATAGTTACACTACAGTATTTTAATAGTTCCGAATACCTTTTACAGTACTCTAATTATCACTCACATACTTACAACATTCTTGCAAGCACGCACTAAAATTTCCCGACATCACACCAAACATTTCTCGGCATCACACAATAATTTATCGACCTCACACAAAAAAGTCTCAACCTCACACAAAATTTCTTAACATCACACAAAATTTTCCCAACCACGCACAACCCGGATACTCACGACAGCTTCTTGGGTATCTTCCTAGTGGGCACGGAGGTGACGAGCTGGCCCCAAACGAGGGTCCCGGCGCCGAAGAACAGGCACCACAACCACTGGTCTATCGTTAGCCCGGCCGTGCTGAACGCCATGCCGCCGAACTGGATTATGACCACCTGGGGGACAAAGAGGTTATTGGTTTCCCACTCTGGGGTAATTACCCCGGAACCGGGTAAAATTACTATTGATGCGTGACAAATTAATGTTGATATTTTTTTTAATAGGAAGGTTGGTGTTATTTTGTGTTGATCATCCTATACCTTTAAACGAGGTAATCTTGTATATATATTTATTTGTTTGTTTATTTATTTGTTTGTTTATATATACCAGCTATCTCGGAAACGGCTCTAACGATTTACATGAAAATTTTTATATAGACGAGGATTAGAGTTTTAAGTTTATCTACATAAGTGGTTTTCCCGGGAAAACGCAATTTTCCGAGAAAAAAAATAAAAACCGGGATATGAATTTCTTACTGAATGTATACAGATATTTCGCTTAAGAATTAAACAGTCCCTTTGGTGTAGTGGTTGGACTGTGTGCTCTCTGTGCAGAACATTCTGGGTTCGATCCTGGGATGTGACATAACTTTTTCATTTTTTTCATCACACTTTAAATTTTTTGCTTTTTTTTTCAACTGTCCCGATGCCGAATAACTACAACAGATGATTATTTTTAGGAAAACTATATAGTCATTCGATAATAAAATAATTTCGTAATATCTATTTATCCTATCCTATCCTATACCTTTAAACGAGCTATTCTATACCAGCTATTTCGGAAACGGCTCTAACGATTTTCATGAAAATTTTTATATAGACAAGGATTAGAGTTTTAAGTTCATCTACATAAGTGGTTTTCCCGGGAAAACGCGATTTTTCGAGAAAAAAAAAACCGGGATATGAATTTTTACTTCTGATTTAAATGAACTGACTGACTGACATATCAACGCACAGTCTAAACGGCTAAACGTAGGCACTTGAAATTTGGTAGGGACGTAGCTTAGGTATCGTAGAGGTGCACTAAGAAAGGAATTCCCGAAATTCCCACGGGAACGGGAGTTAGCGTGAAAATCCCTTTGTATGAAAAATCTGAACCGTTCGTTAGACGCTTGAAATTTGGCATGCAGGTAAGAAGGAAATAGTCGAAGGGATGGAGAGTGAGTGACATAGGCTACTTTTTGTCTTTTTATAATCCATCACTTCTCTAAAATGAGGGGTGTTAGTAGCATATGCCTAGAATCTTTTTATCCTATTCCCAAATTGAATGACATAATTATACATATTGTCTACAGCAGCGTATTAAAAAAATTCCGAGATCTCTTCTGTGTCATTCCGAACTTAACGTTAATGCGAGCGAAGCCGCGCGGCAAAAGCTTGTATAATCTATACAGATATTTCCCTAAGGGACTTACAGTTGCTTTGGAACAGCGGTTAGGACGTGTGCTCTTTGTACAGAAGAATCCGAGATCGAAGCTGGGGTGTGACTTTCTTTTTAACCGACTTCAAAAAGAGGAGGTTCTCAATTCGACCTAATTTTTTTTATTTTTTTTTTGCGTGTATGTTACTCGATAGCTCGGAGACCCGTGGACCGATTTTCAAAATTTTTTTTAATCGATAGGGCATAACTCGAAATTGGTCCCATTGGCACGACACCAGGATCTGATGATGAAATCTTGGAGAAATCGAGGGAACTCTTCAGATTTTATATGGAGATGTACGGCGTTTTTGGTAATTTGTTGATGAAGTCAAGATTTTACATTCAGTAAACAGAATCTTTTTTTCAAAATATTGCTAATTTGAAGTCGGTTTTTTTTTGTTTAAAATTATTTTAATTTTATTTTTTGCTTTTTTTTAACTGTCAAATAATGATGTCTGAGTAGTGGGAGTGGATTAATTTGATCTGTAAAGACTGATTTTAATCAGCGAAATGAAGCGATATTAGTTTTACAACTTGTATTACCAGTATTTCAATGTATGCAAAAAATAATCCGAGTAAAGCTCGGTCACCCAGCTAGTTATGTACTTAAGTAAGAACCAAGTTAAGTATACTGCAGTTGAGATTGGTCAACAAACACTCCCAATGTAATTTTGCAATATAATTTTTTAACTATTTTTTTGGAAAATGGCCTCTACGGAGGACTTCCCAATGTCACATGACCATGCTGTGCAAATATTAAGAAAGTTTGGTTCGACCTTCATGAGTGAAAAAACGTTTTCAACTCTTAAATGCTGCACATCTCTGACTGCAAACTTTAATCGTATTATCAACACAGGATTTGAAACCAAGTGTCCACAGATTACAAAGTATCAGAAAAAACCTCTTCACAGGTAGTCGTAATTTTTTTTTATCGTCTAACTAAAGTCTTAATTTTTTTTGCTCATTTGGACAATCCATTGGCCCACCCATTTCCTTGCTCCCCTCTCACCACAGAAGAAACATAAAGCTGCTATTCTCACCTGACTGAGCGCAGTACCAATCCATATGGAGTAAAAGATGGGGTTGGTGAACAGCCCCTGGAACACATTCCTCTGGCCGTGTATCTTGCGCGCGTTGATCTCGTTGAACAGCGTCATCATGACGAACGTGTTGAAGATGATTGTGAAGTGCTGCGTCGGCTCCGGGCCCGATTCCTGGTCGCGGCCCGACGGGATGTTGAGGATTCGGTCGCCTTGAAAAAAAAAAAAAAGTTTGATAAGTGTCCATCAATTCATAGTTGCTTATCTGAGCTCGTATCTGAGGAAGGCCAACATGGTTGGAGAAACAGACATTAAAATTAAAACTGAAAGTGTAAAACTTCGTTTACCATGAGCTAATCGTTGAAGGAAAACTTTGTGAGGAAACCGGCACACAGCGACGAAGTTTCAATGTTGTGTGTGAAGTTCCTTTGGCGTTGGAACTACAGCCCAAACCCTTTGATAATAGGAGGAGGCCTATGCCCAGGGATAAAGGCTGGATTATTTTTATTTGTAATATGCAAATAAGTCTAGAGACAGTTGAGACAGTTTGTAAAGATCTGGGACCAGGCAGCTGGCAGGTACAAAAATTGGATCATTCGACACTTAAGCGATTCTGCACTATGTTCAAAGACAGCTGCAGAGAACATTCTGCATCGCTAATAGGAGGAACCAATAATGGCACAAGTGTAGAATAATCCCAAAAATTGAAGGCCCTCCATTCGACAGGACTGGTACGGATCTTGCACCAAGGGTTGATATTAACTCTAGAGTCTTTATTCAAATGGTGTTACTGACCGACAAAGAGGAGCGAGAAGATGATGAACAGCTGGTAGATGGCCTGGCCGAGGATGTTCTTCATCATTGTTCAGGACCTTAAGGCTTGCGCGTTCCACGGGTTCATATTAACTCTAGAGCCTTCATTCAAATGGTGTTACTGACCGACAAAGAGGAGCGAGAAGATGATGAACAGCTGGTAGATGGCCTGGCCGAGGATGTTCTTCATCATCGTCCGGGAGATGAGCGGCTTGGTGCGTCCATAGGGTTTGCGTTGAAGCAAGTCAGGGGTCGGCATTTCGGTGGCCAGCGCGAGAGACGCCAGCGTGTCCATGATCAGGTTCACCCACAGCATCTGGACAGCCTGCGAACGGGAAAGAGGGTTTCAGGGACTCGGTATGTAAAAGATAGGTTCTTAGTCAGGTATAAACTGTCGGTAGGTATAAACATTTTTTTTGGTCTCTAAAAAAAAACTTTTTCCATAGGTACATTATAATTTCATTGTATGACAATATCAATTTCATTTATCTGTACAGCCTACCATGACAATGTTATACCGTGCTTTAGTTCAAAAATTACATATAAGCTTAATCCCTTTCTAAACGCGGTTTTAATTACATATATGTATAAAGGTTGTGTCGTTTTATAAAAATTTATTGTTTCTTTTTTACCTCAATTTTAATAAAAAAAGTAACGGAATGGTAATTTTTTTTCGGCACCTCTTTTTCAACTGTCGACATCGATCCTCTTAATTCTGAGTAGGAGAAATATTTTCAAATTTTAAGAAAAAACTAATCAGTGCTTGACTAGCAGAAACCCTTGGGATAAATCCGCCTTATACATTTCGTTTGCGCGCTATCCCCATTCTTTACCATAATTTATTAAATAAAATAAAATGACACCTTTTTGCCAGGCAGAGTGTAACTTGTTACAATTATTTTTATACTAACACAGATTACAAGGTTTATTTTCAAAATTTTACTAACACTCTACGGACCATTTTTTTTTTTACCTTAAGCGGGCTGTCCTGAATAGCGCAGGCGCCGATGAACGCCACAATGACAGCCACCACGTTGACAGTCAGCTGGAACTGCAGGAACTTGGCGATCGAATCGTAGACGTTACGTCCCCACATCACGGCCTTGACGATCGACGAGAAGTTGTCGTCGGTTAGGATGATGTCGGAGGCCTCTTTGGCTACGTCCGTGCCCGCGATACCCTGAATAATACATTCTGGATTAATACTCTGAATAATACATTCTGGATTAATACCCTGAATAATACATTCTGGATTAATGCCCTGAATAATACATTCTGGATTAATACACTGATTAATACATTCTGGATTAATACCCTGAATAATACATTCTGGATTAATACCCTGAATAATACATTCTGGATTAATGCCCTGAATAATACATTCTGGATTAATGCCCTGAATAATACATTCTGGATTAATACCCTGAATAATACATTCTGGATTAATGCCCTGAATAATACATTCTGGATTAATACCTTGAATAATACATTCTGGATTAATGCCCTGAATAATACATTCTGGATTAATACCCTGAATAATACATTCTGGATTAATACCCTGAATAATACATTCTGGATTAATACTCTGAATAATACATTTCGGATTAATACCCTGAATAATACATTTCGGAATAACACCCTGAATAACATACATTCTAGATTAAGGGCCATAAAAAGGGGAAGTCTCTCTAACGAGAGTCAGTTGGAAGCTTTTGTGACTCGAGTTTGTAATTCCTTTACTGCCCGTCATACACAATTATTTTCGTCACATTTGCGAGGAAACAATAAACGTTCGGTTCGCACTATAGGAGCGTTTGAATTGATTGTCCCTTTTTTTCGAATCATATACCACAGAGAACTGTGTTTCGTACAGAATTCGAATGGTCCACAGCCAGATTCTGCCATAAAGGTTAAACAAATATACAAAAAATATTGAAAAAAAAACGTTGATATACACCCAAAGAATTAAATTGTCATAAAACCAATAGCATTGGCTATTGATTTATTCAAGAAACTCTTTTAACAGAACAGTTTTTTTTAACATTACTTTTTTAGCTTTTTGTATTGTTTTAGCTGTATGTTACAGTCAAGGAAATTGATACCTGTGCCACTTTGAACCTTTTCATAATGAGTTGCATTCGCTTTGAGTTGTAGATAGTATGGTATATCACAGTGACACATCTTGTAAAAAGGCACAAAGTTATCAAATGCTTTGACTGTACGGCACTTACCATGGCGAACCCGACGTCAGCCTTCTTAAGCGCGGGGCCGTCATTCGTCCCGTCGCCTGTCACGGCGACCACCTCGCGGGTGTCGTTGCACTTCGACTCGATCATGCCCTTGACCAGTGTGTACTTGTCGGTGGGCGATGAGCGGGCCAGCACTCGCAGCTTCGGCCACACCTTGTCTAGTAGGTGCTGTTGGACCTGTTAGAGGAAAAAGGAACGTTACAAACTGATGGAGAATTTGTGAAGCAATTTAGTTGGAAATGTGACCCCATTGTTGCACTACGTCAAAATTCAAATCTTTATTCATGCCAATAGGCTTCTAAGATCCTATTAGCTAACTTTAAATCTACTAGTGCTTCGGAAATACTATAATTGCCAAGAAGAATGTACCTCAAGAATTTTGGTAAAAAGTTTTTTTTTTTTCATATAAAAGTTTTTAAAAAACGACTAAAGTAGCTACTGTCGTCATTGCCCCATTGTGCTTATGTCTAATTAATAAAAAGACAAATTATATTCAAGATCTGCGTATCAGTAACACTTATTGCTGCTTCATATTACAATGAATAAAATAAAATGTCGTTTAAGTCATCAATGTCTTGTACGGACAGCTGCAGAGAAAAGTAATCCCCCTCCCATACAATCTCTCATTACTAGGGGGTTACTTTTCTCTGCCGCTGACTGTACACAAAAATAATAAACCTGTACAACATTCCTCTATCATGTTCAAAGCAAAGAAATGATCATTTCATTTACCTCTCCATTAGCATCCCGCACCCTCCGGTTGAACTCCTTGCCCTCTAGGATGAGGAAGTCGTCGGTGGGCTTGAGGATGCCACACTTGATGGCGATTGAGCGCGCCGTGTTCACATTATCACCCGTCACCATGCGAACTGTGATGCCCGCCTTCTGGCACTTGCGGATCGCCTCTGGCACCTGACGGGCACATAATACTATAGTAACAGGCCGTAACTACATTTAAATTAATTTACATCTAACATGTCACTGTGTAAGTTAGGTATATCCCTTCGAATGACACGACCGTTTTTCGGTACTCGATTGAAAGAAACTATTTAGTCCGTCAGATAGATTACGAAAAAATATTATACACGTATTTTTTGTTATTTGACAAAGAAGTGACGAGGATACAGTGCTATGAAGTTTCAAATTACGTCACTACGTGGTGCAATTTTTACCACGGCGTAACGTCAAACTGTCACAAGTTCCCACTCTCGAAGGATGATCCATACCTTTGTCGATGTTTAATTATAAGATAAACCAAAAAACACGTGTCTTACATTTTTCCATAACCTAACCAACGAATTAATTGGAATAATACTTTTTAACCCAGTACAGAAGCTTAACAGCTTGCTGAATCCCAGTTTCTGTTAAAATCACTTCAAGTGGCAAAACGTCGGCTCCCGGCATCAAGTGTATCTTATAAAATTAGCCGTCTGACATTTTGATCAAGACTAGCGAACTTCACACAAATGGTGGCACATTCATTGGTGTATAATTAAATAAGTCAATGTAAGCTGAATTGAAATACATGGTTTTTAAACAGAATCTCAGAACACAAATTGTAGAAAACTTTATGAATAAAACTCTTACCTCGGGCCTGACCGGATCCTCGATTCCGACCACACAGAGCGCCGTAAGGTTGTTCACAATATTGTCTTCATCGTCCCAGTTCGGTTCTTGGTCTATGTGCACCTGTCGAATAACATCAGAATTAATCACACCGGAAAACACTATGTTAACATTTATTGAACAAACTACAGCGAGAGTCACGCATAGTGTTTAAAAATTTACTAAAAACATATTTTTGCATTTGGTTCCCTTTTCGGTCGCAACACTAGGTTGCTAACATCATAAACAACATTTGCAGGACTTTTAATAATTTGACACATTTTACTTTCATACAAAAATAAATATCGATTTAATTTTACACCTGAATATTCACTCTATGCGCAGCGCGACGCAATTATGAGGTAGGTAAACCATCCCTTGTGAATCACGGGGCAAGAGGAGAAGCGGGGTAGGGAAAACACACAGTACAGGTTGTTGGTACCATCGAACCAATTGATTCCTGACCCACAATAGAACCTATTCACAGTGAACGTCATAGTGACATTGCATTGCTCAACAAAGGAAATCTTTATTACGTTTACTGTGACAACGTTCTGCGGTGGAACATGAATCAGTTGGTTCGATTGTACATAGATCAGTCGCACTCCACCTCCCCTTACTTTACTTGATGGCATGTCTTAGCTACAATACTATTTGTTTCATAAAAAATGGCACGTATATCACTAAAGGTTGGCTATCCCTGGGTTAGTCCGACCGTGCGATTCCGGTTCTATGCAGCGCGAACCGGTTACCTGGTTGATCTCGGCCTTGCCGGGCACGAAGTCGCGGTACGCCACCGAGATGGTCCGCAGCCCGTCGCAGGCCATGGGTTCGATGACCTGCCGCACCAGCCGCTCTTGCATGTCGCGAGTGAACTTCTCCAGCCTTCCCTCGTGGCCGTAGATGAAGGCGCATCTGTAAATATTATGTACTGGGTTAAATCACAGATTTAAATAGAAATAGATGCCGCGAGTTGCTGCATTTGTATGAAAACCAAGCGTGTCACTTTTTTTCTACTGTGACGTCACATGAGCGCTTTAAACTCTAATTTGGAATTCAAGACCAATAAAACTACGATAATGTTGCCATTGGTATAAAATGTTCATACAATAGTATTTCCCTTTTTTCTAAAAAAACACGCTAAGAAAATTTATTTATTGGTTATTGTAATCTTAAAATTTAAAGAAGTAAGTAGTTTTACATTCTTATTTTCACGTAAATACATGACGCTTTCACAAAAATGTGATCATTCGCAATTTAAATTATTACTTAGTTATAATGCTGGTATTGGGCTTGTATCACTGCACAGCAGGTGTTAATAACATTTGGGACAGCAATTTAACTCGTAAAACTTATTAATAACCATTCATTTAGTTAATTACACAATAATAGTATGTAGCGTGCTTTATATTTTGCAGGTATGGTTTAATGGCCGCCATGACACCATAGATAAATTATTTTTAGTGCCCCCCAATTTTTACCTACTTGAAAACCAGTTTAACCCAAAACGGCACCTTTTTTGAGTATCTTACCGTCCTCCTTTAGGCCTTCAGAGCCCACAAGGGGACGTTATCGCCCACTTTTGGAATCAATGCCCTAGAGGCCTGGAGTGACACCACGCCAACTTTGCCCATGTATTTTTGCCCATGTATTTTTTATTTCCTGTGATATATGTATATGGATTTGACAGATTTCACAGATAAGGAACTAAAATTATTTGGGAAAAGTTAATGTAGTTTCACTCCAATTAATTGATTGTGACTGACAATACAGAAAACCATAGAACAAAAAGGTTGGCAAAACCTGGAAACTTTATTTGACAATGACATAAGTGACTTTGACAGATTTGACAGTGACGTATCTGTCGTAGTTTTTTTGGTCTTGAATTCCAATTTCGAGTTTAGTATGGGAATTGACAGTCCGAGTGAAACCGATTCAAAGGTGACGCCGCCTTATTAAAATTGTCCTGTCTCTAGGAAGTTAAGTTTTTACGGATGAGTATTTAAGTAGTTCAAGATACAGTGCGACGCACGTGCTAAAGTGCGAGCGTGAGGGCAATATTGGGTGCGACAGAGACAGATAGCAGCGGGTGAACACTCGAATTTCGCTTTGCTCCGCGATCGGGCTTTAGTCCGTTAGCTATGTAGCGGACCTTATATGCCACAACTAGCCACGAAACGTGAAACAGTCATAGTTTTGTCTACAGTGTTCCGTGTGCTCTGCCTACACTATTAGGGAACACACAAATACTAAAAGTTGTAATGTTCTAGGAATCTAGGCAGAGCTAACTGAATCCTATACGCGCACTTACTTCTTCATGACGATTTCGGAAGCACCCTTAGTATACAGCCGGTAACCGCCCTTGTAGGGGATGACAGTGGACATGCTCTTGCGCACAGAGTTGAACGTGTATACGCGCGTGAAGGACTCTTCCGGGTTGCGTTCGCGCACCGCCTCGTAGCTCTGCCCGAGGCCGATCACGAAACCGAGGAGGGCGCATTCCGTTTTGTTGCCGACTTGCATAGGGGGCGCTGTTGGGTCCTGAGATGGCTGCAAGGTGGAAAAGGGGTTGAGTGTGGATGAGGCAATCGGCTGTGTGTGTAACTCATTAAAAGAAAACACAGAACAATACACTAGTATAAAAGCGAACATATTAAAGGATATCTTCCTGATGACCTTCGAGCCATTGACAAATCGTCATTAGAGTAGACACACAAATTTGAGAAATTAATCAATATTTACCATTAACCTTAAGTAAATATCAAGACATAAATATACAAGTACATAAAACTTGTAAAATACATAAACATACATGCATTATCAACACAGATTTTAAGTCTCTGACACTAATCGTCATGGTGGATAAAACCCGGAGCATAATATGGCAGTGGTCAGCAATGTGTGCATCAAAGGACGTTAGCATTCTTAATATAAAAAAAAAAACCATTTCCGTAAAGCAGGCAGATGAAGAACCCTTTTACACGTGTTGTCTGAGTCTATCAGTAAGTTGCTTCAGGAAGGTATGCCTTGAGGGTGGTATCTTTCAATAGAACTTTGCAATCTTGTAAAATGATATCATTCTAGAATAATAGCATATATTCGTGCACATATCATCCACCTAAGCACTTACCATAATCCTGGAGGTAAACGCGCTGTTGACCGAAATGCCCTCGACGATCGTTTCAGCCACATCGGCCGGCAGATCCCGGTAGTTCGGTGTGACCTTGCAGAGCTTCTCGCAGATGTAGGATTGGACGACAGTCATCCGGTTGGTCGTGAGCGTTCCGGTCTTGTCGGAACAGATGGCGGTGGCGTTGCCCATCGTCTCGCAGGCGTCCAAGTGACGGACCAAGTTGTTGTCTTTCATCATTTTCTGGGGAGGGAAAAGAACGGATCAGTAATTGGAATAGCGTTGGTACTTTCTGCTAAGCAAGGCTAGAATGGAGACGTAACTACAGATGTCAAAAAGTGACAAGTGGAGCGTGTTGCTGTGGTAAGCCAGAACTGGTTAAGATGCACTAATTACATACACAGCCTGTATTCTTGAACGGAGTATGCAGAACACACGAAACTTGTCTTATTCATGACCACGACTGTTTGACATCCTTTAGCCACTTGTGGCGTGTTAAAAGGTGACAGATTGCTTGTGGGCTGAAATATACCTTAACCCATTTCCCTAGTCACCTTTTAAGACATCCATGGAAGAAATTCAAAGGAGTTACTCTGAACCGACACTACGCGGGAATACCACATAAGTTCAAACAGCAAACGTATTATTTGAACTCCAAAACACCTGATATAACCAGTTCTAAAAGGGCTCAAAACTTCAGCTGTCATGGTTGCAAGTCCCACGGTGATATGCCGTGATACCACGTCCTTGCCACCGCCCGTTTACCAGGGACAATTGCGCACAAGGTAAGACTACAGTTAGCAACTCTTTTCTTCTGGCTTCTGTCTGTTGCACAGCGCCAGAAAGCTCCGAAGTTGAGAGAAGTTTACTCGAATCTTGGGACTCCTAGACCTTCCCGCGATCTGAGGATCGTGGATACCTGTATCAATGAGGGTCTTACCTTAACGGAGTAGGCGAGTGAGAGGGTGACGGCGAGCGGTAGACCTTCAGGCACCGCCACTACTAGCACGGTGACACCGATGATGAAATGTTTGACGAGGACGCTGACGTATCTCCTTGATGACGAAGGTTGGATGACGAGGATTGAGGTTGCCGGACTATAGTTAGCTACTCTTTACTGGTAGCTTCTGACTGTTGGCCAGATTTTGCGCCAGAGAGCTTCGAAGTTGACAGAAGGTCACATCATGTCAAGGTATCAATTTCAGGGTCTTACCTTAACGGAGTAGGCGAGTGAGAGGGTGACGGCGAGCGGTAGACCTTCAGGCACCGCCACTACCAGCACGGTGACACCGATGATGAGATGTTTGACGAGGACGCTTACGTTTCTCCTTGATGACGAAGGTTGGATGACGAGGATTGAGGTTGGCGGACTATAGTTAGCTACTCTTTACTGGTAGCTTCTGCCTGTTGCCCAGATTTTGCACCAGAAAGGTCCCGAAGTTGGCAAAAGTTCACGCGAGACTTTGGACTCCTAGACCTTCCCGTGATCTGGGGATCATGGGTACCTATATAAATTTCAGGGTCTTACCTTAACGGAGTAGGCGAGTGAAAGGGTGACGGCGAGCGGTAGACCTTCAGGCACAGCCACTACCAGCACGGTGACACCGATGATGAGATGCTTCACGAGGACGCTGACGTAAGTCGCGCGCCACGGCAACTCCTTGATGACGAAGGTCACCACGCAGAACTGGATGACCAGGATAACGACCGTCAGGACGGCGATCGTTGAGCCGGCGTAACCGATCTGTGGACGATGGGGCAAGTTAGGAATGAACACTGTACAATTTTTAGGGTTCCGTACCCAAAGGGTGAAAACGGGACCCTATTACTGAGACTTCGCTGTCTGTCTGTTGTCTGTCCCTCTGTCACCAGGCTGTATCTCACGAACCGTGACAGCTAGACAGTTGAAATTTTCACAGACGACGTATTTCTGTTGCCGCTATAACAACAATACGAAAATTAAAATAATAATTATTATTAAGGGGGGCTCCCATTGAAAAACGTATTATTTTTTGTTGCTGTTTTTGGTACGGAACCCTTCGTACGCGAGCTCGACTCGCACTTGGCCGGTTTTTCTTGAGATTTTCCGACCGGCTCCGCTCTGTAACTTAGTAGACTGTACTCGTCTCGTGTCTGGTGTTCCATTTTCAGAGCCTTATCTTCAAAATTAGCTGGATGGAAGTAAAAACCAAGGTAGATATTCCTAAACTTGGTCAACTATGCCATATTGGTTATGTTAACTTTCTGCCATAAATGTTAGCAATAAAAATACTTTGAATGGAACTTTATAGACATTTTAATTCTATTTAAAAACGTGTAAAAGATCCGCTTGATGACTAACATACACGGATACAGATACGGATTCTTCTTCCCTAGTATATCTGCGGCTACGGATATCCGGAACATCGCTAAAGACCGATCGTAGAACACGCACGTGCTCAAGTGAGAGCAATATTACTGCACGCGTGCGACAGAGATAGAAAGCAGCGGGTCAACGCTCGAATCTGGCCGTGCTCTGCGAACGGCTTTTAGTTTTAAGGCCAGCTCACCTGTATAGCGAGTTTGGTCAGCTTGGCTTGCAGCACCGACTTCTCCTTCTTGTGGCTCTCGTGCGCGGGCTTCTCGGCGGCGGGCGCCGGCACGTGGTTGTCGTCCGGCCGCGCGTGGTTGCCGTGACTGTTGCCTGACGCGGGGAGCGTCACGTCTTCTTCGCCTGCCGAGAGAATCTCGATTATACTACGTCCCTACCTATGAAATTGTCGATTCTTTCATGCTAAAGGCCGGTTGGGGAGCACAGATAAATTCGTGACCCGCTGCTATCTAGCTTGTAGTAATATTGCCCTCACGCTCGCACAGTGCGAAGGACGTGCTCACGGGCAATATTACTGCACGCGTGCGACAGAGATAGATAGCAGCGGCAATTTCGCTGTGCTCCGCAACCGGGCTTTAAGTTTCATAACTTCCATAACATAAAACATATTTAACCCATTATGACCTAGCGGTGCCGTTTGGCACCCGATTTCGAGTGCTCATATTTCGGGTCCACAAGCGCGAACGAAGCGACCAAGGTCAATGTTTGTTTATCGATGCGACACTTGAGAAAGGTACTTAATGCATTTTAACACTCAAGTGGTCCTGTGCACTTGTAACGTCGAGTAATAGTGGCTCTTTTTTAGTGTTGTGGAATTTTGTGCAAAAAAGGGTTTCACTTTTAAGTAAGTTGGCCATAATTTATTTATTTTGTGTTATTTAATAATGAAATGCATTTTATTTTGTCTTCATATTATTGCTTAACTAGGTGGAATAGAAATATTGTAAAATTTTGATATGTATGTTTGGTTTATAGTTAGGTAAATGTAATGGGTGCCGTATGGCACCTCTAGGCTGATATGGTGTCTTTTCGAAGTATGTAACTAAATGTTTATTTCATCGTTTTTCGTTCCAAGTAGTATTTATTTTCCACCATAGGGGATGTACACTGCATGAGGCGCTCGCCTAACTAGAAGATGACGATGAACTCGAATCCCGGATGGTTTATGTTGAACCTCCAGAGCCTGCAGTTGACTCTTACCAAGATTCGGGTGAAGAAGACAGTGGTGGTTTTATTAATAACCTCACGGGTCGTCAACTTTTCGCCGGATGCGATGTACTTCTGGCTTCTGTCATCACGCCGGACACGCTCCACTAGCCGCAGAGCGCCACCATGGGCGTCACCTGTGGCCGCACCATTTCGTACATCTCAGGCTTCGTGTGCTGCACGAGGCCGTTCTCCTTTACGCCGTGGAAGAGCTGCAGCTGGTCGTAGTTGTGGACGAGCTTGCACAAGTCAAGTCAGCCATAATCAACAGGACAGTTCAACGAGAAATAGTTCAGATAATTCTGAAATAGATGAACCTCCACCGCAAAAAAATCTAAGAAGGATGCAATACCTTCAAAACATCTAAAACGGCGAATAGAGTCACTGATGACTTACGATATTATGATGGTTGGCACCACTTGCTAGTTCCAAGCGGATCGAGAAATGTTCTCTGGAGACGTGGAAGAGTCAGACAAGACTGAAATACAGCAAATGCAACGTAGGGCTTGGTGCGTCGTGCAACCACGCTACCAGTTTCACGTTTGTATGCAGGTAGATGTGGTTTGTTACGGTCTTTCCTATCACAAAATATTATTAATATTACATAATTGCCTGAAACAAATGCGCTTTTCATTGATTTACTTAATAACTCTTGATTAAAGCCCAAAATAAACATATAATATCACAATTTAAAATATATGTGAAAAGAGAATGTTTGCTCCCTTATTAGCCTAGCGGTGCCATATGGCACCCATTGTTTTTTCCAAAAGTTATGAATGGAATCAAATTTTAATAATCAAACATGAGTAAGGGCACATCCAATAACAACATATCCAAAAATTATCAATTTCTAAGACCCTAAAATAATTCGGGTCATAATGGGTTAATGTACTCAATATTACAAAAGATTTTGTCATTACCGTGCAAATTTTGACTGTCATAAATCCAAAGAATGCATTAATAAAACTATACAAAAAAAATATTTGAAAGTCAAAAATTTCTTCTCTTCTTCGATTTTCTTTCGTCAAAAAACTAACCTCATTACAAGTTTTTTTTTTAGCTTCTATAACTGTTTACACACCCAAGTTATTATCTAATGTAGGTCTGTTACTACTAGTACACTTGTTGACGTATTCTCGAACCAAAAAAAATACTTTTTCAATGTTGTTAGTCGCCTGTTGGGTTCAAATGACAACTGATATGTCAGTTATTATACGCTTGATTATCTACATACATACTGCACAACATCAAAGTGAAACATATCGTTTGGGTGTGGAATTCATTGTGCTAGAAACTACCTGATAAGTTATACATCTTCAGGACGTACATGGTTGCTTGGTGCCTGATTTGCACTGTCATTTTATTTGATGTAAATTCTATTCTCAGTACCTAAAATTCCGCTAAGGTATACACAATTACACATTGATTGTTTGACTGTGAACATTTTTTGGTGGCAGCGAACCAGTGTCTTGATCTTAAAGGCGATGTCGAACACTGAGCTTTTGCCTTCTGTAGTACGAAATAAAAGATAAAGATCTGATCTATTTATCTATCTACACATCAAAATATGCAACTTAACAATAAAATAACTGTTAAACCACTTTTTAATCATTTTGGGTTTTGTACTTTCGTTATAAATGTTATGATTAATTTTAGTAGCGCGTGCAGAAACACTTTATAGCTGTGTTAATTTTTATTACAAAAATCAGTCTAATATAAGGTTATTCCACACCAAACTACACAAACAGTGCAGGACAAATAAATTACCTACATTTGAATTATTTTCACAGATTAAAAATAGCAGTTAAATTTCATATTTCAAAAAATCAGTTTAGATTCATAAAATATTTACACTATAGGTTTATTACCACAGAATACCTGGGAAAAAAAAACCAACACCCAAGTATTAGTTACAAATTTACACTAAGTTATTCTACGGTGACTCTACTTGATAATGCATATCTAAAATGCTATGAAGTGTACATGTTAGATAACAATTTAAAGGCACTGAAGGAAACGTTAGTTACATAGTTATTTAGGTATTTGTTTAGTATTGTTTAGTAGGGGTAACACTACAGTGAAGTGTCGGTGACGTACACTAGGGGGCACGAGTGTCGATAAAGCTGAAGCGCTCACAGACAGATATAAGCCCATCGATATATCTTTGCCCCCAGTGTACGCAGGGTGTAAGCGCGACGAATTTGCCTTCACCGTTGGTGTCACGCGTTGAAAAATAGCCCAGTCGAATAGGGTCTTTGACAACAGTAAAAATAAACTATAATTTGTGGCCATCCTAACAGATTATAGGAAAATTAAACATATTTCACTTTCTTTTGTTCAAAATATTATGCATTTTTAGAGTATTTTGTTCTATTAATTTCTAATATTCGTTAATAATGTATCTGTGACCGAAACGCTTGCGATTGATTGATGACGTCACATACATACCATGAAAGGTATCTGTCGTCAAAGTGGACATTGATAATTTGACATGACAATTTTGACAGCTTCTTTGTGTGGTGCCTTTGTTTACTTGCATGTGACGTCAAACAGCGTTTTTGGCGTGAGTTTGAGAATTTGAACTTTAATATTTATTTTCTTTGTTAATACAGACAAGAATCCGGAAATACTAATATATCGTGTTTATTACATAATGAAGAATTTATTAAAAGTATATTTCAAAAATGTTCAAAAACCCTATTGGGATTGATTGCAATTATTTGTCAGATTAATAAAGTAAGGCAGCTAGCACATTTTAAAGCAATCTTATGACGAGGCTAATAGTTCAAGCGAGTAACCCTTTCCCACCGGTGAAGACAAGCCCGCGGCGCAGCGGCGTAGCAAAGGATGACTTACCGCCAATGCTCTTGCGTTGATCCTTTCGCTGCTTTTTAGCTTCTACGTTCCGTATCCATCATAGTACAAGCATACACATTTATGGATATAGTTGTTCATTTTAACATCATGCAGTCAACACGACATTTACACGATGCAAAATGTGTATGTTTTTTTAAATGTTTTTTTTTTATAGTTTTTTTTTCATCGGCGACATGGAGGTGGGGCGTGCAGCGGGCCGGGGTATCGGGGGGTGGAGAAAAAAAAGTCGGATGTCATTGAACGGGTCACACTATGTTCGGTGGCGGTACAACTGAATGGGGGTATAATGGGTCTTGCTTTTACTGTCGTGGTCCAATTACTGTGATCTACAGTTAGATTGATGTAATCAGAAATAAAAAGTAAAAAAAAACATTAGCAGTTTTCATTGGCCACAAGTGTAAAAGCAGTACGAAAATTGCATTTACAAAAATGTATGTTTTAAAAAAAGGTACTTTATTCATTTTTTATTAAACGAGGAACTGAATGAGATTACTTACTTCATTGAGTAATTTAAACATGGATTTTAAAGGTTTTCACTACGGCTATGTAACAATAATGTATAAATATGATATACCATGCTCCCACAAACAGGTCAGGCCATTAATATTAATACACAACATATATACGGACAACGTTCACAGGACGCAATTCACCATAACCTTTGGGTAAACTTTAAATTTATCAATAAATAAGATAATCTCACAAATGGACGAAATAATATTTAAAATGTCTTTCTTTTCTTTCTATGTAAAAAGCTTTAGGGCCTTTTCTACCAAGGTCAAGTAATATCTGACGGATATATCTCATGACGTCTCTCTTATCTGTCAAGAACAGAAACGACATCACATTTATTCGTCAGATATATTTATTTCAAGGTGGAACAGGCCAGTAGAATTCAAGATAAGATACTCATATATCTCAAAAATGCAGAGAATGTTGAAACTGCATTACTTTATAGGAATCATATTTTATTACTCTGTCATTAAGTTAATTAAACAAAGCTTTTTTATCGAAAATATTGTTTCATCCACACTTCATTTCCTTCCGGGTGCGATGGAACGATGGTAGGGGGTAAATTCGGAAAAATCTCAGATAGGAACACTAATGTATGCAACTAAGCATTTGTCACCTTGCTCATTTAGCTGATACGCCAACATATCACCGATTCTCAAGCTGTTACCGTGTCACAGGTCATACGGTATTTACCTACGATAGGGCTAACCTATAATTATGTAACAATAACAACTCTGCCCTGGATCTACAACCCCAGTCCTCTCATGCTGAGAAGAGGCCTGTGTCCACGAGTAGGACGTATTTAGGCTGAGTTAATTTTCGATACAAAAGAATGTCTATTCATTTTCTGGAACCTGCAAAAGCGATGCCAATAACTCTGTAGCAATACGTTCCCTTACTACCGCTTTTAGGAAGCCTTGTCTCAAAATACCAGCTTATGCTAAGTTTAAGCGTCTATAGTATAGGCGAAGCGTAAAACTAACTCTGCTACGCTAAATGGTTGTATGGCAGCTGAATGAGCAAAGTACTATGGCAATGCTGACTATTCGAAGGATAATATCTGCTATTCGGACGTTCTTTTTGATGGCACAGAATAGAAACATGTTCAAACTCCAACGCTTTTTAAACCAATATAATTCCACATTCAAAAAACGGCACATCCTTTTTTTTTAACCATCAAAAAGAGCATCAGGTCTCTAAGGGGGGTAATATCTAGCTACAGCAACCGTCCGTTACTCGAGCCACTGACCTTTCTTCATCTGCTTTATCTGTTTGTCCTGACTCTCAACGGCAGCGCCGAGGAGTGTGAAGATGATACCAGCCTGGGAGTTGACGCCGACCGCCGTGACCAGCATCTTGCCTGAGCCTGGAACGTTCGAAGAGTGGTTGTGAGGACGTGTCAAGATATACTAGCCGGTTTAGCACAAGGCGCGAGAAGAGATGCGCGCGAGATAGACTACACCTCTCACAGTCTAACTAGAGACATCAGAATGTGGTCTATCCCGCTTGAAATGACTTGCGTGTGTTGCTGTGGTAATACTACTGTTGTCTTCTTATAGTGCCACTTCATTACTGTAGGTCGGGAAGTCTTGATGCTTGTCCGCTGCCTGATATTCTGGAGCTAAGACTTCCGACCTTTCGTCTTCCATTAGGCTCATGATTGTTTGAGTTTGGGTGTAAGAAGGGGTTCTTGATTGGTTTTACTTTTCATATTAATTCACGTACAGTCACGAACCGGGATTGTTGAGCCACTTGCCACTGTTAGCAATTTAGACGTGTAATCAATGACCGATGTGTCGGACTAGACGTCAGCTATTGGATTAGTATTATACGGCCAAGTTACAAACATAGGTAAGTGGCTCAACAATCCCTGTTCGCGATGGTACTTTGTGTAGGTACTGTACATATGTGTGAATAAAATATACAAACCTTCCATGACGTGAGTACCGGATAGCACCATGGGATCAAAACTTTCACCCTTTTTGACATGATCGGATTCTCCCGTGAGTGATGATTCGTCGATCTGCAAAAGAATAGTGGACGTTTTATATGCTTGTAATTTTTTGTAAACTTGAACCATTCTACCTAAAGGTGCTGCGTTGATTTCAAAAGTATTAGATTCTTGTGTGGGTATTGGATTTGAGTAACACCTCTCCATTTTGTCCATGGATGCCGGTTAACTTTAGCAGGCTAGGAATCTCTTACTTATTATACTTCTTCTAACTGTTTTTAAACCAAAAATTATGTTGGGAGTGCGTACGAAGCGTGAATTACTCATGGTTTTGCCTGGGTCACGTTTCGTGTGCTCTGCCTAGCCTGTCCGGGAACACAGGCGTGATTGTATGGACGTCGTACTAGGATCGAAGACCGATGACAATGTATGGCTTCAAGTATTAAAAGTTTCAAGTTTTTCATTCAACTTTTTTAATGTATCAGCCGTCAGGTATTTTATCAGAAAGCTAAGCCAAAAGCAACGTAAGGTGCGTACACTTATCTAACCTTAGCAACAATTTGTACAAAAATTAGGATACAAACGTAAAACAACGATAATTTGATAGCGGGATGACGTTGACACGATAAAATGTCGCATTGCGCTGGCGCTACTATTTCGATATTGGACTTTATACGTTGGTAAAGAGTTTCCATTTGGACTGACACATGTTTGATGCACAGGAATTTGATGCGGCAGATTGTCTGTATGTTTTGACGTCAACTGTTTAATCTGCATGCCGAGCGCGACGTAAGTTCTAGGAAGTGTTTTTAAAAGTTGATTTACTTGTTTTTTGATGATTAAACCGAGTGTAAGGAAATTCACTATCGTAGTACGTGAATTATGTCTTTTTCCTGTTTTGCTCAGATGATATCTATGAACATTGACGTTCTTCATACAATAAAGAAAAATACCTACCTTTCAAAATTTCAAAGTCGTAAAGTATACATAAAAACATCACGTCTAAATTTCCAAACAGGGTATTCAGAGCACACGCAACGTAAGAAACCCAAAACCAGGACTAGCGACTTCGCTAGAAGTGACAACTTTTGCTCTCAAGACTTAGTGACTAAAAAAAATTGACGGTAAAAATTATTTAATCATAAGTTATACATAAGAATCTAATTACTCATCAATGCATTTCTTAGGCGCAGCGCAGACGACAGACTTTTTGTGCGATCGAGTCTGCGGCGCACAAAAAGTCCGTCGCGGATAGTCTGCGCAGGGCCTTAGTTTTCATTTCACAACGCTAGTGACCTCTGGCACCTCTCCCTGCCAGTTTTAACGACTTTCCAGCGACTTTTGACTCTGAGTCTAGGGACTCGAACTTCTAGAAGTTGTTAACACTGCTCTTACGCAGATTCCCGCGAGTCGCTATTGCCTTGAGTCGCATCCGCGTGGCAAAGGTAGGCGCGTCCACGCAGGTATGTTTACACAGTGTAAAAGTTGCATTTCAACTAGATGCCGTGTTTATCAGTCGATAACCCAATAACCCTGCTATCGCGTTGATTGTGACTTACTGTCTGTGACGCACGAGCTATCAATACAAATCTGATAACGGGCAAATATAGATATTTATTGCCTCCTGTTAACCGATTAATATATGAGATATTTCGAGCGATAACGGTGGAAGGAAAGCTACGGTAAGCTTATTAAGTTTCCATGTTTTTAAGGTTCCGTATTGTCTATCCGCCAAGATACCTTTTCTCGGGAACTGATGGAGGAATATTATTGAAATTGGCACGAAATATAGTCTGCAGTTCAGTAAAGTTGTAAAATAATCAAAGCTGTAAGTCTACATAGTCAAAAGATTTGACCGTTTATGTAGCAAAGAAAGCCAAAACCTCAGAAAGCACTTTTCAATGACTGCAATGAAATTTGGCACCAAGCAAGGTCGGGAGACGCAGATTGTCATGGCTCCGGAACATCAGGGAGTGGACAGGCATTAAGATCGCGGAGGAGTTGTATCTCGCTATGGACAGGGTCCGATTTAAAGAGCTGACTGCCAACCTTCAGTAGTGAAGTGGCACTTTAAGAGGAAAGTTGTGTAACAAGAGTAAAGAAAAAGATCGAAAACGTATTGCAGACGTTGCCCTAGTCGATGTATGGGGACGATGGCAAAGTTAAGTTTGTCAATGTTATCCTTGACAGCTTTTTGCTTGATAACGGCCAAATATTGTGCAGACATTTGTACGGAGCCCTCCGTGCGGGAGACCGACTAGTATTTGGCCGGTTTTTTATCTGTTGATACGGCTGCATACACGTAAAGACAGAGAGAGGACGAGAATATGGTATGGATAATATTTTCCGAGGGGTGTGTCTATAGGCAATCAACTAAGACTGTGAGACGTGTCATAAAGAGCTTTACTATAGATATCATCATAGATCATTGCTTTAAATCAAAAATTGTACTAAAAGTGGCTAATAATAATAACAGTGAAATTTATGATTTTGTCATGTAGTGTTTCGTGCTCTGCCTACCCCATTTGAGAATGCAGACGTGATGTTTACGTACGAACAATTCTTTATTAGAACAATAATCCCTTCTAAATTTAAAAAATACGAATAAGGTCCTTTGGTGAATCCTATCAGCCAGTAACAAAAAATGGAACGAATTGGATAATTTAAATTTAACTGCTGTGTTCTGTGTACGGTAGTTAGGGCCTTACGATGACAAATACACGCACCTTTGAAATTCAACACCCTTGAAAGAAGATTAAACAGAATTATTTTACAGCGAGTAATCTGACGATCAAAGCATTTCTCTCAGTCAATGGAGGATAATGGACCCAGAAATTATGACTTCCATTTTTGACAGGCGACAGGTGGCAGTGTGTCACTTTTTTAACTGACAGCTCGATTTCAATCTCTTTCACGGATTATTGTGTTTTGTCACCGTGTCGCAATACATTGTGACACTAGCCCGCCCCGGCTTTGCACGGGTGGGCATTTATTTTGTGAATTTATTAAGGATAATGTAGCATTCCAATGGAGAAAGAATTTAAGCAATTGGTCCAGTAGGTTTCTATCTTTTTTATGATATTAGTGTAGATATAAATGTATATCATCGCTCGTCACTTATCAAGCATCTTCTACATTTATTTGCTGCCAGCAGGACGCAAATCAACTCTAGGTATTACTCAAGTTTGTGGTGTAAACAATATGAGTTATTGGAAAGTACAGACTGCGTTACGCGCGAATTTTTCTTCCTGAATAAGTCATTTTTGTACGTCAATCGCGAGTTAGCTAAGCTACCGTTAGCGGTTAGAGAATGAGAACTAACTTGTTTATGAATCTCTCGACAAACCTTGTATATATTTGCATACTGAAGTTACCTATCTTGCAGCAACTATGACTATTCACAAATCGTAATGATCTTCCGAGGGTTTAGAATAAAAACCGCCGTGGATGTCGTTAGAGGCCACTAAGGAAGCTGAAGGAACATTTTAGGCGGCAGGCTAGCAACCTGTCACTATTGCACCTCTTAAAGATAAGAGAAGTGAAGTCTTAAGAAAAGAAGACTTAGACCAAGACCCAGACGGACGTACCGTCACCAAATGGCGGACGTTTTAGAAACAGGTCAGGTCAAGAGTACCCAAAACCGACGAGCATGTATGAAGCAATTAATGAATGTGGATGAAGCAAAAGAAAAACCTCTTTCGTAGCAAGTGGAACGAAGTAGTCTTTGCCTACTCCTGTGGGAAGGAGATATCGACGGTGAAGTACCAAGACCTCCTAACTAACATTTTGGCGAATTTGAGATTTTTATTTTGTCACGCCCGAAATTTCATTTGGCATCATTGCTGAAGACACTGGTTTAATACTCTTGTTATTTAGCCACATAATAATAAATGACAATACTAACGACGGTGCTCACGGCACCGTATTATTGCCGTATTATGAAACGTTTTTTTCATCTCCTGTAAAGTTAGGTTTTCGTAGTTAGGAGTTCTTGGTACTTCACCGTCGATATGTATGTATGTAAAGATAGTGATAGAAGTGGCTATTCCCTTGTTTTGTGGAACAAATAGTTTTGTACTGTAATGTAACTCGGGCTCACCTTGAGGTCATTGCTCTGAAGCAGGATCCCGTCAGCCGGCAGCAGGTCGCCATATTTGATTTGGCAGATGTCGCCGACAACTATCTCGCTGATCGCCACCTGCTTCACCTCGTTGCCTCGTATCACTGCGAATTTGTGCTCTCCCTCTATCCGAGATTGGAGTCCTCTGTGGAACGAGTGACGTACGTGTTTAGATTGTTCATCGACAATTTAAAATTGACACTCAAGACCCACTCTTTAAAACGGATACGCTGACATCTTTTTATCGAGATTAGCTCGACGTGTTTCAGGCCAGTTCGTGAGCCATCATCGTGAGCAACGCGCCACAGCGGCTGCGATAAACGCGTTAGTTGCGTCAAGCAGTGAGTGTATCCATGAGTAAAGACGTGAGTGTTTGCGTTTCATTTCACTATTGTAATATAGCTTATTGAATATTGAGTGAGTTGTTTTCTGTTTTGCCGCATTTATATCAAAATAATAAAAGTGTATTATTTTGGTTTTAAAAGTCATGACAAAATTGCCGGGCCATAGGCAGAAGCAAGGTTGGGAATTGGGATACGCTGCCCTATGCCCTTCAAAAATCATACCTACATACTCCATTTCGTCTAAATCGATTCATCGTATTTTACATTCATATTTATTAAAGATTGCCTACTCAAATTAGCTTCACAGTCAAGAAGCGCAAGAGGAAATACAGACTCTATTTGTTTGTTTGCCTGTAATTAAATCTTACGAGATCAAATCGATCCACTTTCCGGTTACCGATTGAGCTGAAACTTTGTATACATATAAAGTCGGATGATATAATCTGGTAGTACAACTGGAATCGTCTTTGGAGGAGGGAACTCTTCAACTGTTGCTCCGATTGACTTGAAATTTGGTGCATGTTTGGTGCACATATCAGGGATGACTGACAATGAGGTGCAGTAAGCTAAAGAGCATGTATCGAAGATGTCATTTTTAATGTTTAGGTTATATGTTTAAGGCAATTACACCCGAATCGTACCCCGTATGCTAATTGCGGTGACAACAAATGTGTAAAAAACACGACGACGTTCGTTGGCCGAGGTATTTTGAAACACGTTAGCAATGGTAAACGACTCAAGTATAATTGCCGGTGCAATTGTAAATGTAGTATGACACTCACCTGAATTGTCTCTCTTTTGTATAATCGTTGAATGCTGTAACTATAACCACGACTATGACCGATATTAATATCGCAAGCCCCTCGATCCATTGGTAGTGCCCCTCTTCCTCGTCCAGATGTCCTGGAATCAAATCGGACGTATTTAATACACAAGCAAAATAAAAATAATCTTAGGTGGATTTATAAAAATGGTTCTACAAAATGTCACCATTCGAAAGGTAGTTGAAAAACTCCGAGCTCCTAATCAAAGCGCACGTACGGCGCAGCGGAATTTGAGCGGGGATACAACAAAGTACAAAATTTTTAGCTGAAATTTCGCTCACATCCTAGCAAATATAGACCAACAATATCCATACAAAGGTGCTTTCCTCTGAAATACGAGCCTCAATAGATAGATATCACTCTAAAAGCGGGCCTAAGTTTGAGGTTATGTGATACCCGTGTGGTGTCTGGCTTAGAATAAAATCTCTCCATTTCTTCTTTGGATGTAAGTTAAGGTATGCTAGGCGAGAGGCTAGCAACCTGTCACTATTGTACCTATTAACTTAAAACCTAGAACTTAGACATGGTTTTGTCTAAGTAGCGTTTCATGTGCTCTGCCTACCCCATTTGGGAATACAGGCGTGATGTATAAATATGTCTCAGTTTCATAGTAGGTATACGTGACAGGGAGACCACATTTATCGTAAGTCCATATTCCAGAGGAAAGCCTGTATGTACAAACGAACCAATTGTTTCCTTACCCACCATAGAACCTACAGTTAACGCCATAGTGACATTACCACGTTTTCACGTTCTGCGGTGGGTCAGATCGATTGGATCGTATACATTGCCGGTTTTGAATGTGTTAGTTGGCTCTGGTCGTATACAGATTGCGCTTTGGTTAGGGGACTCGGGCTGACGCATTCTCCCATCACTCAGTGCGCTGCACCCCTGTGTTCGCTAGACTAGACACACTGAGCAAAACCACGAGGCTAGTCGCTAGCTGGTAGCGTACTTTAGGCACGTATAAGCACAATGAACATTGACACTGGGCGTACAGAGAGGCGGTACGACAACGGTTGCTTTAACATTTTAACGTTCGAATAGTGATATTTCTACGGTTGTTACTTATTCTAACTTAGGGCTGATTTAACTAAACGAGAATAAACACGTTTTCGTATGAAAAAACAATTTACTTGCGAGTAGAGTGACTTATTTCGACTAAATTTCATTCTCGTTCGGTCCTATCGGTCCTTAAGGAATTGTGCTTACATAAACGACTTAAGTACAAGGTTCAGTTAAATAACTCTTAAATCATATTTATAGCAGCAAGCAACCTATTAATTCTTAATGTTATTAAGCTAAAAATATACTAAAGTAGCGAAAATAAACCATTAATTGAAAACGTAAGCTATAAATAGACGAGCTCCGCTCCTATAGAGGTATTATTTGCTTATATATAGAGTTTTTCCTCGGCTCATTGGGTCCGATGATCGCAATCCAACCAACCATGTGATCGCGAGTTTGCCTTGCAATTAGCTATAGGCATATAATGTGACATATTCTCAGCACATTGGCAATTTTTTTCATTCGTGTTTATACGTCGTTTAATCGATGTCTTTCATAGATAAAATAAATCATGAAAGTAAATGACTAGTAAGGCAACTCCCGTTCAATATGAGCGATCTTAAGGCCTGTTCAATTTACTAAGCGGACACGCTTAAACGTCTTTTAAACTTACAATTCGTAATCAATTGATATACTATTGGCAGCAATGATATTAGCAAATCCATCTTCGTCAATTGCGACATATTTGTTCTTTCATTTTTAACTATTTTTCGCAATAGAGCGTATTAATTTAGATAATCGCAAATTAATAGTGCAAAAATGGTATACAGGTCAGTATTCACTGCGACAAACAGCAAAAATGTACAAATATTCCAAGTCAGCGATGTACCAAATCATTAAAAAATTTGGAGAGCATCATACTCTCGAAGATTTACCGAAATCTAGACACGGAAGCGGGCCGGAAAATCCTCAAGTCGACGAAAATGTAATGCGGCTGTTAAAATCGCTAAATTATCTATCCGTTCGTGAAATTGCCAAGAAAGTTGGCGTCAGCGTAGGTACAGTACAAAATATTAAAAAATATATATATACGAACCTACGAAAAGCAAAAAATTCCGAAAAGAAGTGTAGAACAGCAAATTTAGATCGAAAAAACGGTGCGGGAAGTTGTACAACATCTTACTAAAAGATAAATCTCGTTGCATTTTAATGGACGACGAAACTTACGTAAAATATGACAGCAGTACATTACCGGGGCCCCAATATTACAATGCCGTCGTAGGAGAGTCTGTACCCGAGGAGGAAGAACTATTAAAATGGATAAATTCGGGAAGAAAGTCCTGGTTTGGCAGGCAATCTGTTCCTGTGGCCTCAAAAGTGTTTCTTATTTTGCAACAGGCACTATTGGCGGTGAAATATACAGAAAAGAATGCATCCAAAAACGGTTAATTGCCGTCTATCGGAAACACAGTATCTTACCCTTGTTTTGGCCTGATTTGGCAATTTCCCACTATGCTGGGCCGACAGTGGAGGTACTAAATTCAAAAAACATTGAATTCACTCAAAAAAACACAGTCCACCAAATCGTCCGGAGCTCAGTCCTATCGAGCGGTACTGGGCTATTGTGAAGATGCACTTAAGAAAGGATGGTCGTGAAACAAAATCATTGGAAGAATTAAATAAAAAGTGGTTTACAGCTAGTCGAAAAGTGTCAGAAAGTGAAGTGCAGCACTTATGCGTAGTATCCGAATAAAAGTCTGTAATTTTTAGCGATGTAATTAAGTTTTTTTTTTTCATTGAATGGTATTTTGTTTGTTTTCGTTTTAATAATATTTTTAGCCAAATTAAGACATAACAGCGAAAATAAAATCATAAAAATAATAATATTTTGTGTGTCCGCTTAGTAAATTGAACAGGCCTTATTACCTAAAGCTCATTTTAAATTCGACAGATGCATTTCAAAAACCGTGCATTTTCCGAGACTAAAAGTAGCATCCATAACCAATGTCGACGAAAACGTTTGAGCGGTTGAAGCAAGAAAAAGTAACAAAAGGATTTTTACTACATCTCTAGCTGGGCCGGCAGACTTTGCTCAGTTTTACGATTTTTTTCAGTCTATGTAATCTACTGACCTCCGTGATGATTCTAACAAAAAATAGGGTAACACATAATAAACTTGAGACACTTAATTCTCATCGCAGAACCAATAAAACTTTCTTGATCCTATTCTATATAAAATTATCTAGTCACCTATTCCCGAAAAAACTTGGTACTCTCGCACAAGTGCGCCCTGTTCGGAAATCCGCGTAAACCCAGTTAAACAATGAGACAGCGGAACGCCGGCTAGCAACTGAAGAAGATTGATTACACCAAATAAAAATTACGGATACGGGAAAACGGGGGATGTCGAAGCCCTTACGCCGTCGGTTTAAGGTCAATTATCCCACGACACGGAGCCTGATAATGTGGTTTCCCGGAGTACAAAGTTATCTGACAGGGCAATGGAAACTAACCATAGGTATACTGTAATTGGGAACGAAAATCGGCTCATAAATTTCGTGCTACCTATTTATTTGGAAAATAATGATCTGCCAGAGAGGCTCTTAGAAATATTTGAGGTTTGAGAATGGTTAAATCTACTTATAAAGCTAATTAGTGTTACGACTTATTACTAAACTGATAATCGTAAAGTAACTTACGTCACTAGCTTATGTATACTAGCTTACCGTTTCAACGGATAAGTCGATCAATTTATTTCAATCTTATTCTTGCGGAAGAGTTAATAAATTGATTGTTTATGCTATACTAACTACCTATTAAAATATGATTAGAGCAAACATTCCAAATAGGAACCTTGTACCATAGCAAACAAGCGGGACAGAAAAGCCAAAGCACTATTAGAAATAGTTCGAATACAATAATGTAAATTTAAAAATAGTGTAACTCCTTAAAATATTAAGTACAACTTAAGTATGTAGTGAAATCTACACAGAAATCAAACGAAGACAGATTCAAGCAATCTATTAGAAGTCAGACGACTCGATTCTTAAAACGTAACAAGGACTACAGGACCTAGAAGGGTTGACTAGTGTCAAGCGTCAGGACATAGGGTACAACAGTGCATCTAAACACACAGTACTCAAGACCCGAGGCAGCTAAACCATGCCCTAATATTACCATTGCCTCTAGAACCTTCTACACTAGAGGCTATGGTTACTAGAAACACCTAGAAAACATTGAGAGAACGTTGGTCGTCAGTTCTCGGTCGATTTGTGCCATTAACTTGAGTACATGAAACAAGCATTCGTGTCTGACGGTACGGTACAACCACGTATTCTTACCAGAGTCTAGATCTAATTCCACATAGTCATTGAAAAGAGAAAATATATTCATTAATTACATCGTCTGAGCAAATCTATTGTACACGCACACAGTAACTTGCATATACAATATCAGATATGTTTCCATTCATCCTCGTGGAACAGAAAATTAAATGTTTCGTAATCCTGAAATAGCAGTTTGTCGGAATGAAATGCGGAGATGCAAAATAGTATTTCGGAGAAGGCGAATCTGTCCCCACCAGATGTGGGCACGTGTTTGCTTTTGTGCCGTCTCCGTCGAAACGTGTTTCGGCACCGCAGGGACTCGGCTTTGTGTCTGAGGCCGATGTATTCTTAAATTGAATTCTCCGTTCAAATGTCGTGAATGTGCGATATGAAATTTAATTCGGGTCGAATGAGGGAGCATAAACGCGCGTCCAAAAGACGCTGCCCGATAGTGCAGTCGTTGATATAAAATCAGTACTCCAAAGTCGCCGACGGCGATAAAACGGGACAAAAATCTAACCAAAACTAATGCCGGGCGCGGGCGTACATCCTTTATTCATGACTTTGCGAACGGGATGAATATTAAACGGACGAACATGTCGATACGGACACAACATTGTTAAAACATACTCTGTGCTGGCACAATTTGCCGTGGCGTCCATTCGCCGACCGCTAAAAGCCGCTGTATCTTTTTAACGAGAGTGCAAAAAGGATGGCAATTAGTGGACGAGGAATGAAAGTCGCGGCAAACGCTTGCGCTGGCTTGACTTTGTACTGCAACGATGCAGAAACACTATACAGTTATACGAAGCACGGCTAACCTAACATAACAGACTATGAATGTAGTTACAGCTTTTACGTCCACTGCAAAGCAACTATATAACATTTTCGCAAGTTCAATAACGTCGTCTAATTAATTTCGAACGCATTAAAAGAGCTGAAATGGATCACGATTAAGGTACGCAGATAATAGAATGTTCATACTGATTACTAACTGCAACACACTTAAGTATACTGTTACCTTCAATCATGATTCATTCGAGCTAAAACTTTCCTCTCAACCTACGCGTCATCATCGAGACTCCTCCTCTCATCCATCACTTGACTACATGAAACTCCAAGGTCTGTACTCACCAACGTCTTCCGGGCTCTCGGACGGTTTGTAGAAACTCAACCCTAGCGATACGATGGCCGCCACCTCGAGGATGATCAGCGTCACGTCCTGCAGGGCCTCCCACACTAGGGTCAAGAAGGTCTTGGGCGGCTTCGGGGGGATCAGGTTCGAGCCGAACACCTCGCGCCGGTGCTGGAGATCGGCTTTTGAACCGCTAAGACCTGGAGGCAAAGAAACGGGAACATTAAAGCTTGGCCAATTTTAGACACCATAGTTTAAGCAGTTCATACATCATTACAACATCTAAATTAGGCTGGTTTGCGCATACACTTCGAGACCTAGACACTCGTGCTGTCCTCTTTTTACCAGATTGACAAGACAAAGACGCTCAGATCTTTGCCCTGTCTCGGTGATTGTGTACAGCTGGGGTCAGATAAACAAAAAGAGCAGTAAATCCCTTGTTTTTCTGACTTCCGCAAACAAATTTTTATGTGTCAGGTCTCGATAAGCTAAACTAAACAATACGAACCGAAAGTCCTAAATTTATGCAGACTAGAGTGCGTTGGCATCGCAGTTCAAACTATAGTTAAGAGGGCGCACACATTTTTTACGAACGTAATTATAATATCAGGCGGGGAAGAGAAATTCAGGGGCAGGGCAGGGGTAA
>BHDV01006378.1:57269-105857 GCA_005406045.1 Adoxophyes honmai | reverse complement strand
CGCGTTCAAACAAACAAACAAACTCTTCAGCTTTATTATATCAGTATAGATTTGAAGTCGGTTTTTTTTTGTTTAAAATTATTAAAATGACACGTGGCTATTATGGCTCGTTTGTCAGTGTATCCATGGTGGAGATTGATGATGCGATTTGTTTAAAAATAATGAGAGCTTTTTTATTAATGTCACGACGAGGAAGAGCTCAACTAGGAGCGTGAATAAATAAAACACATTATGATATTTTAGCACCTGTAATATTTGTGCATAAATATAGCTTCATTACACGTGCCGCGGGTTTTACGTCGATGACATAACTGTGCTAAGATAAGATTATTTAATTGACTTGAGACTTCAGTGCCTATGAATATTGGGAGGTCAAAGATCAACATTTTAAACGAATCATCAGATCAATTTGTGCGTGAAAAGTATTTATTGTCAGATAATAATGTAATTTCGTTCGGAGTCGATACGAATGCCTTTCAAATTAAGGTTTTCCGAGCGTTTTACGACGCCTTCCTTGTAAGTGTCTAATAAAAGCATCTTCGTGAATAGATAGGGCTGCGTATTTCGGGTTTTTATCGCTTTCGAACGATTACAAAACCTACGAGGAGGAATTTTTATTTCACGAAATTATTTCTAGAGCATTTTTATGTGATCGCCGTTGATTGACGGCTGGGCCGAGGAGAGATCTTTGATTTTAAGGGGTTATATTGTATCTTTCATGATAATTTTTAAGTTTCCTTCCAAATTGCACGTATCGGAATTATTTCACCTTTATTGGAGTATTAACGTCCCAATTTACACGTAACGTCTCGGCAACGGACGGGGACGGACGTGGAATACAAAAAAGATTATCGTTATCTCAATAGTCACATAGTGCGTAAAGTTTCCTTCCTCGTGCGAAACTTTCTCGGTTATTATTTTTGCCAACCCTAATTCGTAGGGTAAATGCCACCTTTACGTGACACGACGCGATCCCGGGCTAATTAAGTTGCGAGCTGTAATTGCTTTGTCATAGTATAAGTACGCACGCCCTAAATGGCAGGGAAGTAATCAAATATTACATTCGTGTTAATTAATAGGTGATGGTTAAGATAATAACTTATTTATGGGTTACCAAATCTTGTTAGCGGAGTTGCGTTAGTTGGAAAATTTGACGTCAGTTCGCAACTGAATGTAGTTAAGAAGTTTCGGCGAATAGGAGTTCATACTTTCTTGGCTAACCTCCTAATCCGGAGCCCGCGTGGGAACTACGGCTCGGCTGGTCTCATTTTGGGAAGTGCTCACTGCCTAGCCGTGGGAGTTCCGAATATATAGACCACATTTACTATTTACTGGGGTCTTGGCGAGAGATAATGACGTGGCTACATTAGTGTCGAATGGGAAAAAATGCTTTGAAAGACTAAAGGTACTCAAAAAGGGAATGCTTAACAAATAACAGGTTTAGTGACACAAAACGCAAGGGCCGTTGCAGAATGCAACGGTGCCATAACGTGGGCATCGATGGAACATAAAACATACGGAGGCAAAAAAGGCAGAGATGAAGATAAAAGAGGAATGGACGTGATTTATGAAACATTGATACTGTTAAACTTCAACGAGTCGATAATTTAACAATCTTTAGATAAGGAAGACACGTGTCATAACCAGTAATCTCGGTAAGCGTTAGAAATCACAAAGCAAATACATAACGATCTCCAAGCGATGGTGTCATTGGGAATCGCCGACAGCTACCATCTTAACATTCGTTATAAATACGAAACGATGACATATGAAGACAAGAATCTGTTGCAAAATAATAAATTATTTCAGTTCAGTTCTCATTTATCAATAGTCCGCAGTGAACGGGCACGTACATGCTGAACTACAAACAGTAGTGGCTGTGTGGGTACCGTTAGCAGGAGCAACAGCGTTAATCGAGCCGCTGCGTGTGCCAACGGTACGCGGCCAGAATGTCGGAGCTTCCTACTTGCTTCGTACAAAGGGCACGACTGGGAGCCAATGAACTGTTAGAATTTATACACATCAAAGCGCTCATATGTGTGTAATAATATTTATTTAGCATCATTGTCATGTTTTAAACTTTCAGCCTAAGTAGACAAGTCGAAGATATTGGAGAGGATTGTATCAAAATCAAACGAACGACCGCTGGTTTCCTAGTGATTCTAAGTAACGACCGTCTTAACCATTGGTATAACTATTGGACGGCCATCTGAATTTATAGCCCGTTGGCCATATAAGATTTATTGCGGAGTTATGCTCTGTGAATATCTGGGTTAATACGAATCCATCGACACCTCGACTATTAATTTTAAACATAATCTATATAATAATAACGAATCTTGCTTAGCAGGAAAATTATATTTGTTTTGAGGCGAACGAACAATATTGTTGAGGTTTGCAAGAGAATAAAAGGAAACAAAAGAAGGAAGTCTAGAACTAAATTGCATGGCAACAAAGTGTGTAACCAAATCATAGAATATAGCCAACTGGGGACAGCTAACTTAGCATAGCCGAGTTGGTTGCATTAAGTGCATGGATCTGCGCTGAGATTTGAAAGTTAACAAGCTGGAATAATTTCGTGATACAAAGGAATATCCATAAAGTTTCCCGTTTCTACAAAGTTTGTTTAAGCAAAACTAGCTTTTGTATATTTTCTGAGCCAACTAGCTTCAGTGTCTTTAGCCAATCATATTGAAGTTTTTATCTTCAACTTGTTTAAACTTATTTCTGATAATTCGTAAATGTTTGTAAATTCTGATCAGCTATAAGTTGTGATAGTGTGAATGAGCACCAAGAGCTCTTCTTGAACTGGTTGCTGGCAACGGCGCTAAGGGGCGAGGCAGAAGCTAAAGCGAGCCTAACCGAAGTTTGGCAACGTTGGTACCATTGATTTTCTTTCACAAGTATATTCGGGCTCATAAAATGTATCGACTGAACGAAATGTCTTCGTCTAGTTTCTTCACTGAATTCCTTTTCTTTCAGCAAAAACGAGGCATTTAGTACGTATTTCTATTAGTGTAACAGCTTGGTAAACTTCAAAACACGCATGATCTCCTATTAATGTAAACTTTACTTTTAAATCTCTAAAATTGCAGACGTTGTCATCAATCTCTTTTCGACATTTAGATGTTTATTTTCACTTCAGTGGTCATTCCTAAACAAATACATCTCAAATACATAAAGCATTCCCTGCGAGCGCGAATATATTTACATTCAAGTACCTATGCGATCGTACGAAAATTCAAGTAATACAATTCAATAAGTCATAAGTTGCAGATCCGAAACGTAAAAACGTCAAGCGTGAAGCAGGGATAACCTTATCGGAGCCCTCGGCGCGACCCGAAATCGGCACTCATCAAAATTCATGAAAACCACGCGATTTTACCAGAAAGGGACGCCTTTCAGCCGGCAAAGGGCAAAGGCAAAAATCCATATTTAACACTTAACGAAATATTTGGTACTTTTTGTTCTCAATCGTACAAAACGCAATAATAATACGGACTGTGTTTTGCATATTCGTATTGCTAATTCCACGTTCATTATTTATGTAGACAACAGTGTGGGTTGGCACATATTTTGTTGGTAGGCAATGTTTCCCTTTTTGTTATAACGTCCACCATGCTCAATAATGAATACACTCGCGTATCACACGTTAATTCGACCTCTGTCCGTTTGTTGGAAACCGGCCTTGACCTCGCATTCCCATTTTATCAAAATCAACAGTCTCAGGTTCTATTTTAGGGGTTAATTCATTATTGACGTGATTTAATACATTATCTCGAGCCTAATCTAAGAAAATCCATTTACATTTGCGTAAACAAGGTCATGTAGTTCATCACCTTGGACTGACCAGTGTTTAGCGATCACTGCTCCTCCCCATGCCCTTCGCCAATATCAATGCCACGGGTACAATGGATCAGGACAAATAACCTGAACATGCGCTAAAAATACGCTATTTCCATGAGCCGTTGATATGCGTGATAAGCTGAATTTAGAGTTGTTTAAAGTCCAAATAAGATACGACCGGACATTCGTAGATAAACTCCCACATTTTGTAAATGACATAGCCAAAACCCCAAACAAAAATGGACATTGACTACAATTGAATAAAAGCAAGAGCAGCCAGTGCTGATAAATAAATCAAACTGTGGGTGGAGGTGGAAGCAAGTGGCTATCTGGCGCTGTTAGCAGTAAACGTAGTGCGCTTAGCCACTCCCTGCGTGCTTGAAGGACGTCGGAAAAATTGCCCGCCCGGCGCCCGCCCGTTGGAAAGTAGCCTGAACATTGTCTCATGTAAGAAATTGTAAGCGTTTCCAGACGCTATTAAGATACCAAGGCCACTCTCCAGTAGTAATAGCAATGTAGACTTATTTAGATAAAAACTTTATACACAGTCACATAAAATATATACGACCAGACAAAATTCTAATCAGCGAAATGTTTTTAACGTCTCCACCATCAAGGACCCAGTGAGATAAAGAGAATTATTACCAGAGAATAGGAATTACGCTCGAGCATACTTAATGTCGTCCATTAGGCGTATACAGTTTTGTTTTGCGACGACAGTAAACGTGCCCGAATGTAAACGATTTACGCAACTCGAGCTACAGTTATGAAAACAATCTGCTGATTGCTTAATACGGCGAACATTAATGCGAATGTTGGCACGGTGATAATAAAGGACCCTATGATTTCTCCGACATAAAATGCAAGTGAATGTGGAGGCGACATTAAAAATAATGTTTCTCGTAATCTGGTCTGTGACGGTGCCGAACAGTTTAACGATAAGACACCCAAGAGAATAGATTCGATCTGTCTCGGGGAGGGCGATAGTGGTATGATAATGATAATATTGCGACATTTACATGTCGCATTAGAATCGCGATTTAAAGATATATCAGTCGGAATGCTCGTGTCTTAATTCTGTAATTCTCCGGCAGTGACCTCGCGGTGGCTTTCGATAGCAAGAGCGGTCTGTTTCGGACGCTCCCGACCTATTTCAGTACACCGGCCAGCTAGCTATGCTGCGAAACAATGAACTGAACGCGGTGGAACAGGAACGTTATATTGTCCAGGTCGTAAGATAGAGCGGGACGATCGTTTCAGCCGGCGTCACACAGGGCGCTCACATAGTACCCGTGTTCTATTTTCGCACGTCGCGATCCGTGTCTCGGAATCCGTTTCTATGTGTCTAACAGTAACATTAGTAATCGTGTGACTAATGGGCCAACTGCTAAAACGGCAACTTTAATACTTCAGTGCTCCAATTGACTTTTGTCCGGGGTCACGTCCATAATTGTCACCTACGCGTTGGTTGCAATTAGGGCGCATTTAACACGGACGTACTGATGCTGTAAAACAGTTGATCTGGTCTGTTGTGCCTATTAAACGCTATGACATGACGGCGGATAATTAATTCAGGGTTGCATGTTGACGTCATGCTGTTATAATAACTTTTACCTATTGTTTAAATTAATCGCGCATTAATTTTAACAACGGTCGTGAATATTTGGAGCGTATTAATTTCCGTGTTTGTTGGAATCTCGCTTATGCCTCCAGGGTTTTTGAAGCCGAAGCGTTTCAAAGGTTCAATTTATAACGGACGTGACGCGGAACGCACAGCAGGATTTACGGGAATTATTCAAAGCACGCCGACAAAGTTTTATAAATCTCATCGACTTATTCTAATGGATCATTCAGTGTGGTAGTTTACTCCGACCGGAATCGATGGTGAGCGATCCTTATAAAAATAATGTTTTGTTTCGTATCAACAGTCCAGAAAGTAACCACGTACAGTGTATGTTTTCATTATAGGACTGTGAACTTTGAGTCACGGAAGAAACTGGAGTTAATTCGAACGCAGCGTGTGGATGTAATAGCGTGCGTGCGCGCGGCATCGAGCGTATGAACCGGTTAAAAATAACGCGATTGTTTCCCGGAGTTTACCGAGCAGACCGCATTAACCTGTAAGAGCTGTAAATAAAATGATGGAGCACCTCAATAACGCTCCCCCGAAGATTATGCATGTTGAGAACATTTTGGTTATTTGTTTAACACGTTCGGAAGTGAGCTCGCTCTCGTACATCTTTCGTTGGGCCAAAGTTTATTTTAATCTGAGCATTAATATGAGGAGGTACGAAAATACCTGCGTGTGTTCAATCATAAACCGTTTGTACCTGGTTTGTTTCTGCGTTAGCGGTGCTATAGTTAGCTAGCACACTTGTAAAGCTTCATGCTTGATGTTTCCTCCATTGGCTAATGAACGTCTGCTGTACCTAAATCATTGCGGCTATTTGTGTCCCCGCCGGCTCATTGGACACGGCGGCTTGTGTGCCGAAGGGTCCGCCGGGTTCGGCGCTGGAAATGTTTGTCTTAGCGAGGGTTCGGCCATTCACGGTTTTGCTCTACTTACGGCTTTTGTGAGGCTACAAGGATAATAACATTGGCAAACACGAATCAACTATAAAAGCAGATTAAACATTGATAATATTTGTTAATGTCTGTTTGCGTTAGCTAGCTACTACTATAAAGATGTCTTTAATATCGAAAACGAAAAAGATTCCTTTCATTACATCAACTTGTTTTCAGAGATTCTAAAACTGCATGGAACCCAGCCGGGTTATTTCCTGAACAAAGCACCCAACTTTTATTCTCGAGTCATGACATAAATCTCCCTCCGCAGCGAGACTTTCAAATTACAACAATAGTACATTTTTACCCTCTCAGCGAGTACCCAGTAAAACTCGGAGAATTCCAAAAACGTCGTAAACTTACACGAGCCGCGGCAGAACAGGGCTATGCAAGGAGGGGAAAGCCATATCCCAGTCGTGGGGGGTATGGCGTGGCTTGAGGGGTGGGGGGTGACGTCATCGTCGAATTGATTCGAGGGCAAAAACGAGGCCGTGGCGGATGTGGCGGCGGGCCCACTCCGGCATAAATTTCTGGTTTATTTGCTAAGGTCCCAGCATTGCTGGATAAACTCCTTATGATGTCATTGGACGGACTCTCGACCTTGGCTTTATTACGTCCGATAAAGAATTAGCTAATACGTCGGAGTGCTGTGGGCGCCAAATTTGGGATTGGAGGATTCTTCACTAGGAAATTATTCTAGAGCTTGTTATCCCTTAAGTACCGGGCGTTGCGCAACGCTTTCCGGATCTAAAGTGGATATTTTCGCCTTATTATGCCTCAGTCTCGTTTCGCCAGAAAAAAATACAAATACTTCTTAACAAGACCATGATACTGTACATAGTTTTTGATTAATTATAAAATGAGCAAAATTTCAGGCAAGTAAGAGCGACGGAAACAGGGTTCCAATCAGTGTTCTCCACTTAACCGAACTAGTTCTGTGTGCGAAGTTTGTCGTCAGGCCATTCGGATTCCGCAAAGTTAAAACAGTTGAACCGCATCGGATATTCTGGTCGCATGTGTACCCGCCGGCTCGAGCCGACTGGGTTTGGTAAACACGGCGATTAAAGGACGCTGCGCGGTTTCTGACTTAGGATTTAAAGGAGCGTTCCGGAACATTTGTTTAGAGTTCTTGCTTGGAACAATTAAGGATGATGTCGTGTCATGGATAGATGATGAATTTTTGAGGAATGATTCTCTGTGGCGATTCGTTAAAAGTTCACGGCTGTAGCAAAGTCAAAACCATGCAAGAATATAACAGGCAGCTTTATTATTTAACTGATGAACAAACTAAATCTTACATGAGATAATTTTCTGTGTCTTACTTTGAGAAAATACATTTCGAACCCATTTATGTCACCCTAAAATGCAGTATTTTCTAAGATAGCTCTACTTTTTCGTAGCACACCCAAAACGCCGAAACACAGACTGGGCGGAACACGTCCTCGGAGAGCCATGCACCGGAGCTCACATATGGCCCGCTGTTATACCTTATACCTTCGTTTAACATACGTCAGGATTTGTCGTGACATGTCAGGATTAAGGCTCCTTCATGTCTGGATTCGGGGTGGATTTTGGAACCGTCAAAATGTTTCGATGACGCACGCAACGCGCCGCGGGCATGTACCCGCCAAAGAGGGTGTGAAATCCGAGTCAAGTTGTATGAAACATAGTATATTAGGTACTTAGTCACTGACAGTCGCAACATATTATAAAAAACGTGCTCGTGTATTTATTCATTCCTTCATACGCTAACCCCGTTTAAAATAAACGGGAGGCAAGTGACGAATCGGGAATTTGCCGAACATTTGGCGTTCGGAAATAAAGACTCGTTTTGGAACGTGAAATAAACATTTTAATGCAAATGCGAATAATGCACGACGGACAGCGCGTAACGAGCGAGAATAAGGTCATTCGAGTGGGAACGTATTGTATTTAGAATTAAAATTCCATTTGTGACGTGAAAGATAAAAACAAAGTGCTATTTAGCGTTACATAAGAATTAATTACTTGTCTCGCATTACAACTCAAGGAGTCAAGGTCATTATCACATTCAACATATTATCAAGTTTTAAGAAATAAAAAGAGGAAAAGTTATCCGATCACGTTATGTTGTTGCAAGTTAACTATTCCATTAAGTTGTGAAAAACTTTCGTCTACCCTCGAATTAATTATAAAAGAAGAAATGAGACTGGTGTGTTCTTACAATTAGCATTTCCGTTGGTTCTGAACTAAGTTTTAGATTGGGTTAGCTCCAGCTTGCTCGGGTTTCCGTCAAAGATAAAGTTGTCAGACGGACGACAAATATCAGGCAGCTCAAGGAAATAGCATCAGACTTTTAAAACGAATCTAGCCTTATCGAGTTTCCTTTAGCTTTCTTTTATAAATGTCATCTTTTCGCTTTAGTTTAAATTTCTGAAACAGATGCAAGTAAATAGTTTCTTTCCGCAAGAATGTAGCAATACCAAAATCAGAGTAGATTATTTATTTCCAATCTCTAAAATCACTAACGTACATCTTACTTTTATTTTAAGTATTAATTTCCTTAGTAAAATCAATACACCATCTCAAAAGATAAGCCAGTCGTCAACATGCAGCAACATTAGCATCGATGACGGAAGTACCGAAGTATTGTCTCATATACGCGATGACCTTTCGCGAAAGTGACGTAAGCTTTACCACGACCAGTGACGCGATCTACAGTTTAGTCACCGATGACGAGAGGCTAGGTACAAGGAACCAATTAAACGCAATAAAGATGATTCAATCAACTGCTTTGATTCGTAAGATAGAATTTAGCCTTTTTGATACTAAGCGAAATACCATTATGGTAAAAAAGTAGCTAATCTATTTGTGAACAAAAACGCTAGATCTTGGATCTGCAAAAAACAAACAATGAAAGGAATAATGACTCTATTCCAACTGAAGTGTAAAGATTTCGTGCCGGGCAAAATTTATTAATCTCTCGTGATCCGTTATAAAAACTGCAGTTTGCCGACGAGGCGAAGGAAATTAAAACCTTGAACGGGTTTATAATGACAATGGAGGATAAAAACATTTCTAGACTTTCAAACATCGCAGACTTCAACGTGTTTGGACAGTTCGTCTTCAGTATTTAGCTCTAGTGCAGGGGTGGCCAACCAGATTGGACCCAAGATCTCCTGTTGACTAACGAAACTTTGTGCGATCTTCCAATTAGAAACTTATTAAAAGCAGTAGTTGATTATGTTGCGTCGTCTGGTCTACACATTCATATTTTTGCCTTGTAATGATCTACTGGACTAACGTTCGCGATCGACCTGTTGGCCACCCCTGCTATAGTGCATTCCGTGTTAATTTAGATTGTAGAGCTTGACCTATTGTAACAGAGTAACGCCCAACATTGTTTATTATGGTTTTACAGTGTTACAGTTGCATTACACCATAATCACTCGTATTACTGGTCAGTGTTGTTTAACGTAAACACTAGCGGAACAGTTTGCAGATGATGTGGCGGTAAACTGTGCTTTAGCCCGGCGTGATAGTGCTCATTTCGCAGTCGATTGTGGTAAATTGGATGCCAGTGATGTGGTCAGCGTGGTCGGGGCGTGTATCATTGAGTTTCCGCACGGGAGAGTGCAGTGTCATCCAGCGATGGGAAAGATAATGATTGAATACCGGCATATAGTTAATACGAATTTGATACTAGGAATTACAAATTATTTGATAAGGATACGTTGCAATTAAAATGTAACACTAACTGACTGCATTTCTTTAACGTCGATATATCTTACTCTGGTCGGCTGTTTTGTTTCGCGCATTTGAATATCAATCTTAACCGCCTACACTTCTCAATCACACAACCTTGTTTTAAAATTGTTTCGCCCAACTTTGATTGAAGTTATAACACATTTTTTAACTGATGCCGTCTTGTTTCTAAAGCACTGAAAACTGTGATCGTTACCAAGCAAAATTAACTGAAAAGTTGCCTTCAGCTCTCTTTCAATACGTAATTAATTTAGCACGCGGCATTGTGTTCCCGCGCCGCCGACCGTACCACGTGTCAGTGTGGTACCATACAAAGGCCGCCCGCCGCGGCGTCCGAAAGCAATTTCGCCAGCAATGAAAAAACCATCAGCGTAAAAAAACAAAGGGTTCCGCCGAATAGGTCACGTTCAGAGATCGACGTGACGGCGTATCATTTGTATGAGCTGTCAAGATCAGACGTATGAGGGTAGGACGGAGGCTAGGGTGCGATGACGTCAGAGCTAACGCCTCGTCTCCCCCTCCCGCACTCGCCCCGCGGCCCTCGCCCGGGCCACACGTCCGCGCGGCATCGGCCCTCGGTTACAGCTAATGCGATTTGAGTATTCGCTATCTTGATCCATTTCAGTTGAGGTGAGTTTCAGGTTCTTACGACGCGGCTGGCTTCGAATAGATTAGTCCCGGTGTAGTTATTCCGTCCTTTGCAAAGCAAGTCTGGCATTGCACTTAAAGGTAACTCAGAAAGTGGTTATTAATGCAAAAGGCGTTATTAGTCAGTTAGTCAGGCAAAGACGTCGTTATAGCCCGCCGGGTCAAGTTAAAATCTGCTGGGTGTTCGGAGTTTTCCATTTGGAAATTAGATTGTACTTTGGGCGATAAATCGAATATAACTTCGAGTTAATGGATAGGATAATGTACCGAAACAATTTATAGTCGTCCTTCGGCTCTTAATTAAGTCTTTGATAAATTGTCCGTAAATACAGGTGGGCCTGTTCACTCGAACAGACGGTTTATATTGCGGCTTCGGTGACCACGCTCACAGAGAAACGAATAACAATTCCTTAATGGAAATCATCATCAATTTGTAGGTACCGACTGATGAATATTACCTCATTCATGTTAGATGTCGATCAGTTGTTGCGGCTGACTAGATTCCGGCCTATTAAACGAACTAAAATCCAATCGAGCTACTCTAATTTAGTCATAGAAAACTTTCAAATGATAATGGCAGATTTGGCGCGCCGCCAAGTTGGGAACTCAAAATTCGTTGAATTCAAGTGTAATATTGCAGAGATGAGTAATAAGAATATTTTCGCTAGATAAAGCCGGTGCGGAGCAAGTAGGGCCATTTTTCCTTGTACCGCGGGGGTCTCCATCGCTCCGGGTGACAGCGAATTTATCAGCCACAATGGGCCGCGGCGCCACGCGAAAGTGGAGTCTAAGGACACGTAAATAAGAGCAGCTGATGTACGAAGTTAACGTGTTGTAAAAAAGCTTCGGGTTTTACGGAGCTTTTTGTTTGTGCAACGATTACTTTTGGAAGACGCGAGTTTTTTGCGGGAATTTGTAAATGCAGCCTTTTGCTGGTCACCTGATCTCGTTAATAAATGCTAATGCTGCAACAGATGATGCATGCGAAATCGTCTATGTAGAGTTCGTTTATCGCGCGCTAAAACCAGCTCATTATGTTAAGTTTAAGTACACATTTACCATCACGCAAACTGCATTCTCGTTTTTAATCAAGATCAGATGAGTTCTGTTGCGTTAATGAATAATAAAACCGATAGGAACCTTGCTTACATAGGCAAGGTTGTCATATTTATTAGAAGGAAAGATTACAAGAGATTTATACAACGACACATGCGTAATGGTAATGGTATACGATCAATTCGGTCTGGCGGAGTTTCCATCCATTAGATTGATTTGAGACCAATTATTGGAATGAAATTTATCTGTTACAATTAGCGATTAAATGGCGGTGAAAATGGTTCAAGGATGCGAGTGAAATTGTTAAAGATTGGCGGGAATATTGTCACCTTCTGTTTTGTTTATCATCTATGCCACTAATACTAGCAGAGTTAGGTATAGTAACTTCGACTGGAGCCTTTGAAACAATGATTGATTAGCTATTGCATGTGACTCTATCTGCGTGGAATTTTCTAAACGTTATCTCATGGGATAACCAGTGGGTTGATCCGTGTTTAATACAGTGACCATACTGAGGAGAGATAAACTTAATTGGTCAGTATATGTCCTTCTTTAGAACTAAAACCCATTTTCATCGCGATCGGATCAAGCGTGTGACAGAAACTGCCAGTGTCATACGCATTTATAATATCAATAAGGTTTAATAATTAAGATTCATAAAAAAATTACGGTCTGTTTGTAGTCTTTAATCATCGGTAAATATGAATGGAATGAAGAATTTAAATAGACATTGCTGAACATATTGTTGATGGTGGCCGATCCAAGAAAACTAATTTAATAACAGTAATAATATAATACTTCCTTATAATTCATGTCATAACTCGTATAAGTGAACCACAAATCTAAACGCCAGCGAAACACAATACAGGGTAAACCGAGTCCTATTCCATAGCGCAAATGGTTCGTAGTTAGGCCATAACATATGGGTTGGAGGCTAATAATATTTTTTTCATAAGCGTTTGCGGTGCGGTTCACAGTATGTACTTTAGGTATCGATTGAGGTTCGTTGAACTGGAGTCAGGGCTGAAGTTTATTTCAAATGAAGTTTCACTTCTTGTTAAAGACATTAATATTTAAGTACGTAACGAAGAATATTTTCATCACTCGTCAGGGTTATATGCATCCGCAAGAATCTTCCGTATTCAGTCAATCAAGATTGGTTAAACGTGTTCTGGTGCACGTAAGATATTGAATATTTAAGCACACGTTCACCAATAAACCCAGGAGCATTTATTCTAATTAAGTGCGCCCCTAGTCCAAATCAAACAGAGCTCGAAATGTCGCCCGTAAAACACTGCGAACAAGGCGTGACCTCATTAACGGTGGATGTTACGAGCCATCATAAAAATTCTACTAAATTTCCTTATTAAGCCTCTCTTGATACCCATTCGTATGGGGCGAGAATGTCTTCGGGTTTTAAGAAAATTGAGGGCTCAATTCTTAGTGGATTCTTTCGTTCCTTTTCACGTCAACGGTGTGAACAAGGCGGGTGTTATACATAAGCTTCGGAAGCTGAAGCGACTTAGTCAGACCACGCTAATCACTTTCTGACGAGCGAGCCGGGCGTCGTTCTCACAATATGAAGCGAACGCTTATTACAAAATGCAAATCGCTCAAAGGAAAGTTAAAAAGTTAATTTATACTGATTATCAATTAAATTAAATTCTGTTATATAAAATTGTGGAGCGCCGGATTTAAAGCTGTAACGGGCGGAAAGGTCACGCGGGGCTCGAAACTAACGAGCTGCGGCTTTTCCCACAAACGATATATCCAGCTGAAACCTTTAAATACCAACTACCGGCGAATCCGTTTGCAAAATGGTAATTTCGCCCCCGCGATTGTGTTCCTACGGTTTCGGAATGAAAAGTTTCATTAAGACTTGTTTGCTTTGGCAGCCTCCGCCGAGTTTAAGATCGCTTTCAGACGCTAATTTGGCATTACTGTTCATTGTTACAACGTCTCAATTTGGGCCATTTGTATTAGCTGTGTTAATACTTAACGGGTCTGTGAACTTGACACAATTTGCGTAACTCGAATCCTCAGACGTAGTTACAAATTAAGATAAAAGCTTTACAGAGCCGATGGGGTGTGTCTACTAAGTAGATAGCGGATCGGTCCCAGCGGCCTAGATAATAGCGTCGGAGATAGAAGCGACACTTCCCGAGCATCACCGGCCAGATACTGTCCAGACTCCAGACTATCGTCCGGAGACGGTGCCAAATGCACTATTTTCCCGCAGATATTTTGTAAGCGCATTTAATCAAACAAACCGTGTTGCGTAAAGATAGCCCCGAACGAGAGACATGTCTAAGCAAATGTGTATTAGAGCTTGATAAAGATATTAAGATACCGAGGATTACGAAGAGTTATGTCGCACGAGGACGTGAGACGAGTATCCGTCATCAGGGCAGACAGAGATAAAATCCGGCAACGTATTCTTTCCCTCGGAGGCGCGATAGGCACGTTCGGGCCGGGCCATCTCCGGGGGATAAACCCGCGTCAGTTCCCGTCGATTGCGGTTGCCTTATCCGGCGGGCAAAAATGCGAGAGCGAACACAAAACTCCTATTGGGCTGAGACGTTATAGGTACATTGACGATTGGGCAATGTGTGACCCCAAAATAAATTTGGAGGAACGGACGGTTAATTCTTTAATCTTTGGATGGGCTATATTTAAAACTGGGGGTTGGATCGTATTTGGGTCGCTCGGAAGGGTTATTGCGGGCAGAAAGTTGTTCAAGAGATTACTAGCTTTATCGGACCCGACACTAGCTGATAGCTGGGTTTAAACGCGATATTAGACAGGGACCATGTGGTTGGTTTGAATAATTCAGGAGTTCGATTGACAATGGCGCAGGTCAAGGCTTGGTGGGAAGGCGAATTTTAAAATATTGTGAGAACTCGGACGGTCCGCGTGTGCCAATCGACTGCGCGTCGGCACCTACCTTCTTGACGTAAAACCGTGGGAACAGCGACACTAGGAAGCTTCGAAAATGCAAATTTAAAAAAACGAAGAAAGGAAGCATCTAAGCAAGCCAGAAATTGGTAACCTTCGTTAGTAACATTCGTATTCTACCATCATCACTGTGAAAGGTAATTAGAAAGAAATATTGAATATTAATACAGTAATTGTAAAGGACAATGAACTGAAAGTCATCGACTGGTCGAAGCCATTATCCTCGCAAGGATATCGCTCGTGTACTGAATACTATTAATATCAATACTGAATTCAATTACACTTGACGATGATAACATGACTGTCGCAATGTTTCAGGGGAACGGTACTGATAATGTTGCAGTACGCAAACTGTGAATGTAGGACAAGATTTATTTACACGACTTCAAGAGTGAGGTCGATGCTATACTAATAAATATAATATGCTCCTACTTTTACAATGTGACAGCGCTGACAAGTTTATAGTGTTATTTTTGACAGGAAAGACGCAAGGTCGCCGGCGAGGCTGACGTATTGTTTGAACATGTCCAATTTGATGAGAGCATCGGGATGGATTGTTTGTGTTCACAATTTTAATACCAAAGTAAACGGTGTCGAAGCAATATCGATTGACATGAGCGAGTGATTCAGCGGTGCTATTCTCGTACCCATGTTTCGGATTTAATCACTGACAAAGTTTTCGAAATGCGGTGACGTCGAACGACTATTATATCGAATCGTAATCGCTTGTTCTGTGGAATTAAAAAGTTAAATATCGGGTTAGAGAAACAAAACACGAGCCTTGTCACGATAACTATCTATTAGGGCTGATCCACGGATACGCGGCCCTAAACATAAATGTTCCGTTTTTATTTTACACGATGCGTACAAAGTGTTATTGGATGTCATGAAATTATTGGATTTATTGGTAATAACTCCGTTATGTCCATGGCTAAGACGTTACACGAAATTTAATGATTCCACAGGTTTACTGAGTTCAGCGGTCGCCTGCGATCGTTAAAAGAATATCTCGGTGAATTAAGATTATTCTCGTCTTCTGCGGATTCTATTCTAAGATTTAATACTTGATAACCACGGTAATCACGTTGGTAGTCTCAATAAAAAACCGGTATTGATTACAACGCTGCTAATAACTGAAAATTAGCGCCTTGAAGAACACGTCATGCATACGGATAGCTTTTTTTGTTATAGGAGTGCCAATTGCACGTTTTAGACTTAAATCTGCGACATCTATCTTTAAGTGTACATTTTATTGCTAGAACGCTTTTGAATAAAACTGACACATATTATAAGAATCCTTGGTTATCTAATCAACCTATCAATACTACCGAACCAACTGATTTCTGACTTGCTACAATGTAGTCACAATAAACGTAATAATGACATACTTATTTACGGTTAACAGCTATACTGGCTCCATAGTACAGTCAAAGAATTTGCTACCTTCACTTTAGAACTTATGAAGCTCATCGTGAAAAAAATAATACTGGCGGTAAGTTCGCGCGTATACGCTTTTCCATGGAAAAAATAATGCGCGAAGCTAGCCCCACCGACTTAAAATCATGTCAATTTAGATTCTGTGGAGTTCATCAAATGTTCGTACAATTTCTTATTAACGACCAATCGCAGAGCACAGCAAAATTCGAGCGTTGATCCACTGCTATCTCTGTCGCACGCGTGCAGTAATATTGCCCTCACGCTCGCACTTGAGCACGCGCGTCGCACTGTCATTGTATTGTTTGACAGATAGCAGCGGGTCAATGCTCAAATTCCGCTGTGCTCCGCTATAGTAATCCGCGTCTATAGCGTAGGCCCTAACGCCGCTTGGGGTAAGATCTCAGCTGTTTGGGACTCACCATCTGTGGGCGACGTGTATAGCTTCTTGCACAAGTCCTGGGGCCCGCCGAGCGCGTTGATCTTGGCCATGCCCTCGGCGCCGCGCGTTTCCATCAGCTCGCGCAGCTGCCGCAGACTGACGCCGTACTGCGCCGGCCGGCCTTCGACCGTCGCCATGGTGCCGGGCTCGCGGCCGTCGCCCGCACCACGCCCGACTACCCTCTAGCTCTGGAACAAGGGGAAACACATCGTCAGCATCATTTTCATCATCGTCAAGCCTATCATCATGTCAGTTTCAAGGATGGATGAAAGAAGATTTACCAAGGGTGGGTGTGTGTTGGGAGACCTAACCAAGTCAACAGACGATCATGTAATTATGAAGAGATTAATGGATCTGGATGAAGCAAAAGAGGTATCTCAGGATCGTAGCAAATGAAATATCGGTCGGTGCCTATCCTTGTGAGAAAGAAGCGTGACGTTATGTATGTAAAAAAAGGCGACGACCGGGAACAGCGACCATCATTTGACAGTAGGCAATATATAAGCGACAGCGTTTCTGTCACGGTCGCGAACTGTCACTCATTATTTAGCTTACTGTCAAGTGAAAGTCTCTTGTCTCGGTCTCATACTTTTACGCTTCATACTTCAGACATTAAACCGATTTTGGGGCAAGTTTAGAGTTCTAAGGAAGGACAGAAGACTACTTCGCGGTACGGCTCATTTTATAAACCCCTCCCTAGTGTATTAAGCTTTTTATCCTGCACCAGTCACATAAGTAACTATCAATATTAAATAATATTACATCGCAACAGTAGATAACACCATAATTCAATACAGTAAATAACCGCAGCACCGACCGACAGTTGCATTGTGGTTTTGCGAACTACTGCAACAACAACAATGACCACATTTGTGCGACGTTGATTCCTAGTTTCATTGCAATTTTCGTTCTTTCACATTCAGCACTCACATGTAACAGAACAGCGAACATTCGCCGCTGTCCAATAGGTACAATTTTTCGAATCGAACAGCTACCAGTAAGGTGCAGTCACCAGCACCAATATCTGATGAAACAAAGCTGCCTAAATATCTGATACGACTCTATTACTGGAGACAGAAGGACGTATCAGATATTTTTTGTTCACCAACATTAATATCTGCCTCGGCGGAAAGCGCGAAAATAACTGATACGTCCTTCTGTCCCCAGTGAAGAGCTTGGTTTCATCAGACTGACATTGGTGCTCGTGACTGTACGTGACATTAGCTCGAACGCTCTATACCCGTGAATGCTCAAGTGTGTCAGTCAGTAACTTGAAAATATCACACAGACGGCACACAGAAGCTCCCTCATTGACACAAAACTACTTTCAACTCAGCATTCGACATGAAATGATGACCCTCATAAATCCGGACTCTATATTTTTAGATATTGTATATTCAGCGGTTCTGCCCCTTATAGACCGCGTGGCTGTGGTGGATTATAACATACACATACGCACCTAAGCATCACGCCAGTTTTCCCAAATGTGGTAGGCAGAGCAGACGAGGCGTTACATAGTGAAAGCCATGACCGTTTTACGTTTCATAGCATTTTCTAGCATAGTTCTAGATATCAACAGTAGATGAAAGAGTTATAGAGAAAGGTTGCTAGCCTATCTCTTAAGACATACATCCTATTTCCTTAGTCGCCTGACGTCCACGGAAGAAACGGAGAGATCTTATTTTAAACCTAACACCACATGGCAAATTAGGTCTTCCGACCCATTACAAAACTTTATCTATAAGTTTCTATGCGATGAATAATTTGTACTCTATAAAGTAGGCGCCTTACGAGGATAAAGTGTAGCTAGGAGGATAAAAAGTAACTAACAACCAGCCGCGACGCTCGTCTATGTAAACGGCAAGACAAAAAGCGTCTCCGAAGTTTAATGCCTCTTTCAGAACAGCGTATATTACCCATAAAGTCATCTCGCGCGTCGGTGCACGGCCATGCATTATTTACCAGCGGGGGCTGTGTAAACGCTTTATTTGTGGACAACATGGCACACCGGCGATTTTATACCGCGGCTTGTAAAGGGGATTGCGAGTGCTTTACGGTTAGCGGAAAGAAGTTAAAACACAGAATGGGTAGTACTACTCTCGACATATTGGCGTAAAAACGTTGCTTTCTTTCTACCGTCACCTGCTTAGTTTTGCTGGAACTGCGGAGTGTACTATCGAACCAACTGATTCCTGACCCACCGCAGAACGTTGTCACAATAAACGTCATAAACATTTCCTTTGTCAAGCAATGCAATGTCACTATGACGTTCACTGTGAATAGGTTCTATTGTGGGTCAGGAATCAATTGGTTCGATGGTACCTTCCTTGGTTACTGTAATGAAACACTATGATTGTGGGATTTAAGCACTTCATACTAGCGTTTAGCATTATAGTAGGTATAGTACAAACAGACGAACTTAGATCATTGTAACGCTAGTTTTCACAAATCCCCATTATTTACCATTACCGTTTTTTCTTCTTCTTTGGAGCCTAAAGCATATAAACTTCTAATGTGTTACAGAGCGGTTGTCATCTCTGTCTTATGTGGAATTTTACTAATATTGCTTTAGGCGTCACTCGTTTTTGTTATATGCAAGCCCCAAAGAACTAAAACAAAAATAAAAACGTCTTTCATTAATAAAACTATCGATGGTAAATATAGCCTCTCTTTATAGTCCTCCGGTCGGTAAAAAGTTCAATTTTCTCGCGCCGTTTTGAACAATCAAGTCGACAAAGGACTATTTCCATGAAAGCTGATTACTACGGCTGCGTTCGTTGTAGACTGTATTTATGAGCAAGTTAGCAATTAATAGTGCCCAAGCTAAGTGAAGTTCAGTTTTAAATACAAAACCATAAAAAACTATCCTTGAAAGTTTCAGTAATAAATGAGTAATGGAATTATTCAAATGAAGTTACACCCGCGTGTCATCTTCGCTGTTCGTGTCAAAGTCCGGTTGACAGTACTCATAAATAAAACCATTGTGACACGTTCATTTTGCTAATTAATAACCCAAGTAACGAAAGAAATTCAAGGAAAAGTACATTCATTTCATTGAACCGCGATTAATCAAAGCGAAACTGTAAAAGAAGAAAGAAAATCGAATCCCACGTAGTCAAAAGCTGGTCTTAATTAGTCAGGGCGTGACTGCCTAATGCCTATCCATATCAATTCAGAGCTATCAAGTTCGTGCTAAAATACTAGCAATCTTCTGTAGCAGTTCGCCGAGCTGAAGTCGCAGGTGTGGCGAAGATAGCATTAAAAACACGCGATTCCATCGTTCATCACAACTAACTGAAACCATCGCGGTTATACGGCTACTGTGTTTCTGTCGGACCTTATCCCACCGCTATAAGGTGGATCATCGCCAGTTATACAGCTAAACCTGTCGCTGCTGACCTCCAGATATAATAAGCTTTGTTTCTTTTATAGATGCTGTTCACGTCTAGAATGATTTGTGGGAGGTTTCGGATAACGCTTTAGGTTTATAAATGTGCCGGTGAAGTTTATAAATGTTGGTTGCTCCTTTCACTTTCTTCTGTTGTTAGTTCGGCTAACTTTAGTCTCTTGGGTGTAGATGGTTATTTCGGAACTACTTTCCTCCTTCTTATAAGCGAAGACAAATATGGGACACATTTACAAAAACAGATTCAAGTTTGCCTTCAGGCCCTACTGACTTTGATCGAAAACAGTAATACTTTTAAAATCATTAGCAAAATGAAGTTTAAACAAATGCCGCGCAATGTTAACAAGCGAATTAACGCCAGTGACGAAAATGCCCCATTGTTCAACATCCAAATCCATGGCAGTAGCCATTTGCAGAATCTTTGCTTTCAATAGCATTAATCAACCCAAAACGAACGGACAAACGGAGCGCTCTCGTCGCACACTAATGGAACCTTAGCGCTATGCACGAGGTGGTAAGGCGAGTTTTCCCGCGTTCAGTGATGTACATCGCACGTGTATTTACGTCTCATCTATTAATCCTGTTCGTGGCAACCGATTAGAGGCACTTTCAATCAAGATTGTTTGCTGGCTGGTGCCAAGTTAGCGGGGATTGCGACGGTGACCCACTTGTGGGCTAGAATGGAGGGCTTTCTAATGTTGATCGGAGGCTCGGACGCTTTAGATTGAGCGCGGTGTGAAGTTCCCTTTCAACGTCTTAACGGTTCAAGCCTGTATAATTTAGTAAGGATTCATTAGCAAAATCAATACTCAAAGTATGTTTTCTTTTGCCATAATTTTAATTTGCTAGTCTGAACTTCACTCTACACATGTAAACGAAACCGACTAAACACAACTTTAATCACAGCCAGCGTTAAAAACTGGGATCTAGGGCGTACGCTTAGAGCCCAATCAAAGCTTCAGCTAAATAAAGTAAACCAAGATCCAACAAAGAGCCCCGACCTAATTGTCGTCCGTTCAACGGCACTCAACCCGGATAGCGCTTGGCAACAGCCGGGGGTTGGTTCACTTGAGCAAGGGTTAATATCGGACACGTACTTGAGATGCCCGCTAGATCCATAATTCCATACTGAACGGGTCGCCTCGCGAGGCACCGGAACAAAACACGATTTTGTAAATGGACGTAAAAGTCTGATCTACGTCGTGTTGCTAACGCCCTGCAAAACTGGGAGTACTGCGGTCTCACAGACAACTATAATTCTAGTCTGTGACACTATCATGTCCAAGGAATATAAGGCAAGGCGTATTTGGTATCGTTGGTAATAGATCATACTTGCGAGTTGCGACACTCCATTTCAAAACAGGACCGAAATCCGAGAGGCTCTACTCAGTGCCCGCTGAATTAAAAAGGGACCACGTCCATGGTAACTTGCCAAACGAGCTATGATTTATTTACAGCGATGGCGACGTTTTTCACGGGTGCTCCAGTTTCGGAGGGATGTTTTTCTTGTGTTTACGAGATTTACTGTCTAACGCAGGACGGGCAATTAAACTTTAAAGCCGCATTAAGGAGCTGCCCTATTAACTTTAAAGAGGATTAGCCCGCCTTCCTGTACTATGCATTGCGTGTATCTTTCATCGGCCTACGTTTGTTGTTTTATTTTATTGCCTGCTCATAAAACTAAGCATTTAATAAACAATTAAAATAAATCCTGGTGCGTACCAGTTAAACTAAATTACTAGTACTTTGAAGCTAGTGAATATGTGTAGGTTTTGGAAGACCAGGCGCTTAAAGTATGTCATGATACTAAAGATGAGCTAAGTGCAGTTGGTACTAAAATCTCCATTTGTATCTAATTAACACGAAAGAGCCGAAAACAGACTCCGATCAAGAGCAACAAAGAGATTATGTCCACCATCTCCAGAGTTCCCGACTCCGTGTCGATGACAGCTTATCAAGGAAGCCCGGCGCCTTCTTAATTTCCCCGTGCCATATTCCGTGTTTTTTATCTTAATTACGTTTGTCGTTTGAAAGAAATGTTTTACGAGGCACTTAACCCTCTCCCGGCGAGGGTCCTTTGTTGGCGGAGATTCATGCTGCGTCGATTACTCATCATTCTTGGTTAATGGGAGGCTGAGAACGTTTATAAGAATGGGAACAAGCATGTTTGCCCATTGTGTGGAAGCAATATACTCCTTACATATTTTTTCTGTGTCAGAATAGTCAGCACCCTGTTTATGTTCCAGAATCCGATAAATTAAAAAACTAAAACTTCCTGTTGGCCAGTGAAATACTTTAGAAAGACTAGGAAATACATACAAGTTGGACTTTTTGGTAACTCTCAGACTCAAGGAAACGTTTGACAGTTCCCCACTTCCAATCGTCGCAGGTGAGACAAAATACAATAGAAATAGAACGCTAAGACACCTCACGTCGGCAGAATCCTGGATAAAATATAGGAATGCAACAACGTTTCCTATTACTAGAGCATTAAAGTCGGGAGTCCATAAAGCTCTGAGCTCCGTGGGCCAGTGAAGCGTTGAAAAGGCACGTTACAATCAACTATAGTGCCAGAAAGCTTTCCTTTAGGAGGTAGTCGGTTTGGATTTAGTGCCAGCGTTTGTTGTGCCGTGTTTTACTAAGGTGCTGGAATTCTTTAGGAAATTGTGTCGGATAGAAGGAAATAAGTAAAGACATTTCTGAAAAGATCTGACTGTCGTACCAACAAACGGAGATCAAAATTTTAAATCTAAGCGTTCAGTTACAATCCGAACTTCACGTAAGTTAAATCTATTTTGGTCACTGAAAGCAATACCATATTTTAAAACCATCACACAACACCAAGTCAACATGGAGTTGAAAACAAACATCCACTAATGAAAGCCAAACATGATTCGTAACTCAATATCTTAGCATAAACAACATCAGCCAGTACAAAACAGCGGGAACAATAAACATGGGAGAAATCAAATACGGCTAAGACGTTGGGAATCTGTCGGTCTAATTCAGCCCGTGTCATGGTGAAGGTAACGATTTTTATCACAACGCAGGAAGCAGGAGCAAACACGTGGTTGGACGTGATCGGAGTTCCGATGCTACGATTCCGCGAGTGTGATAGTTCTTAGGAGACGGACCAGTTTGTGGCATGCCACAAACAGTCATTTGCATGGAAGGCAGGGATGAGTTTCATATTGTACCGAGACACTACTCTAGTAGCTGGTAAACTTCTTGCAATATAATTGTCGCTTTATAATAATAGTGATCAAGAATCAACTGCAACTGATACAGGATTTGAATTGAAGTCACTAAACACATCAGTCTTCATAGAATGCAGTATCAACGATTGGAGACTCCAATGAATTGGTAATTTGAAAGAGAAGAGTCGTTAAAGTCCTACATACACTAACGATTCAGACAATGCGAAAACTGTGGCACAATACGCACCGTGCCACATTGTTTGTGTCGCACGGTGTCGCAGTGCAAATAAGAATGCTACCCACGTAGAGGCCCCAACACTTTATCATGAGATATGTACGTGGCCGAGGTATAAACTTTTTAGACTTTTCTAATGCATACGGTGATGCTGTTAGGGATTCGGGGAGATTTATGTAAAGTTAGGCAAGAGTTACGAGTCAGCATAGCGGAACGAAAGCCGTGCTTCCGAAAGTTCCGAATATTTTCAAAGTATTTGATGACCCTTTTTTGTTATCCTGTTTATTCTTGGCGATCTTTGGACTAGTGGCGATGACGAGGTAAATACCTATACTAACCGCACACTCTTATCTGTGAATGAACTTATGAAAAAGTCTAGAAGTTAAACTCATAAAACTATAGTGATAAAAAAATACCTATCTCGACACCGCAGCAAACTTCAAGAACACACTCACAACTTGCCAAGACCAACTAAGTAGAAGTAGAAGAATTTCCAAACGGCTTACCACTAAAGTTAAAAGGCACGAACTAGTTGAGATTCAAAGCGCGCTGCCGCTCAAATGATGTGCAGCCGGGGAGTTCTGTTGTGAGTATCGGAAACGCATCCGTCTTCATCCGCATAAAGTGCAGTCTGAAGTTATATTACATTTGAATTTTTATGCACTTCGAAGATGTGGGAAGATAAATTTAACGATGCCCTACCTCCTTTTTTGACGCCCTGTCATCGTTGTGACTTTGCAACAGCAATTTAAAAAGTAATTTGGAATTTTAACGTTACTATAGATAGGGCATACACAACGCAACGAAAGTTTAAAACATTACATACACAACACTCCCTTATAGATACAAGTGGAGATTAATAAACATAATGCCGTGATATTGCACAAAATTCTACTAGTCAAGCAAAAGCTATTAACAGAATAAGGTCCATAAGAAATCCTTTTCCTTGAGGTGTCGGGTTTGGAATAACAACTCTAGGTAGAATCCTGCAGTGGATATCGTTAGCGGTGACTAGGGTCTGTGTCTGTTATACCTCTTTCATCTGGCGCTGCGCAGACGACAGTGTTTTGTGCGATCGAGTCTCCGCAGCAATAAATTGTCTGAATGGCGCGGTGACAGCTTCCACGAAACTCTGAATGGAAATTCCTGGAAGCTGTCACCGCGCCATTCAGACAATTTATGGCTGCGCAGACTCGATCGTACAAAACTCTGACGTCTGCGCTGCGCCTCTATGTTCAAACCCAAAAATTATGCCAAAACGAGCATCACAACGTGAAATAGTCACAGTTTTGACTATGCAACGTCACATGCGCTCTGCCTGTTCGATGTTTATAAAGAAATCCTTTTCGACTGAAACCCCGAGTAGGTACCAGGAGATCAGCTCATAAAGGAGCAATAGTATTCGGCGCACGCCCCTGCATTTGCGGGCGTCGCCGCTAATCAGGCGATCTCGTGACCTGCCCGTACAAGTATTCGACGGCTACATGCGGGCGGATTGTTCCTAAATGGGATTACTTTCGCGTGCCGGTGGAAAATTCACGTGAATATCGCTTTAAATTCCAAGGAAAAAGTAACCACGCAATTTTTTTCGGAAATCTTTGAATGTAGTGTCTCTTATTTGGCAAATAAAAAATGTCGAGGATGCAGTGCTAAGAAGTTTCGAGTGACATCGTGGTATAAGCCCCACTCCAGATGTTTGATGATCTTTGACGATTTTCAATATGATACACCAATACGTCTCTCATATTATGCCATAATCTAATTAGCGGATTAATTAGAATGGTGTCTGTTAAAACCAGTCGATAAAGACATAAGACGTGGAAATAAGTACACTAGCTAACAATTTTAAAGATAAATGAAGAATACAAAGCCACGGATGAGCGTTTGCCAAACCATACGGTTGCGAACGAGCGGAATAAGTTCAATTTATTCAAGGGATTTTCAAGGGATAAAAGTATATAAAGCTTATCTGCGGGCGTCGAGCAATTTTCATCGCAGTTAGTATCCAAGGTAACACCAATACCAACAGACCTAGGATACACATTGACATCGTGAAAGTAAAGTTTGTTGAAAACATCAAAGCTGCAAATTTATTGGGTAGATGCACACAATCAAATAATTACACAATAAAAGGGAAATCAATCGGTTGTTTGCTGAAATTATATCAAGTTCGGAGTTTCGGTACCTATGTTGGAACAGATTAAACTTTGTAATAGTTAGCCATTATTTCTCCCCTTTCGTATTGACGTCAAATCACGTCATTCCCAATTCGGCACCGGCCTAACAGAGTTATTGTGATTAATGACCTTGACCTGATTATAATACCTCCCCGAGTTAACCCCGATCATCATAATTATATTTATAGCTTCATTTGATTTCATGCCGAGTTACACCAATAATGGATTATTTGTTGGTCTAACATTCATCATTAAAGTAAGAGGGATATTTATCTTTCTGTTTAGCTGTTTTAATTTAAACTCCTTTATCGCCTACATACATTGTGCATGATTTGGTTACTTTCAGTTGTTCCTGTGTAACATAGTGCTCAAACTGTATGTATCGTGAAGGTAGCAATACTACTTCCAATAGCTTTGAATCGTAATTCATTTAGTGGCACGGCCACGTCGGCAGCCAGGGCACGTACCGCTCTCGGACTTGGCTGGCTAATCAGGTCTTGTATTCTGTATTTACTGTTGGATATGAGTTTTACTTCTTTGTTAGTATAGTTCCAGTTATTTAAAAAGTTTAAAAGCGTCCGCTGTGGGCGGGATTGCCTCAGCTTTTCATGGGTGTAGAATAGAGTAGGCGTCTTGAGTTGATTTCGTTTTAGCAGCTCAAATTTAATTTGGTGTCGTCATTTTACTCCTTTCACAAGACTGGGAACTTCATTAAAAGTTGAACCGCTGACATTGGCTCAGTAAGTGTACATAATACGAAAAAGTTTACCCACAACGGGCCAGCGGAGTGCCCCGGATCGTTTAATTAACCCGGGGGCTCGAAACAAAAATGGCTGACTTTTAATTATCTCCAATCGTGTATAAATCGAGCTAAGTGGGCATTTCGGACCAGCGGTGTAGGTGTAAATTGCATTTTTAAATTGGTCGTTCAGGCGCGTAAGCGTCGCGGCGAGAACAGTGCGATTTACCTGAACGAAATAAATGGAAACTGTATCTATCGGCGTGCCATTTGCACGGAAGGTGCTCATTTGATTCTTTTCTCTGGGGCATTTGTGAATGTTTCGTTTTGCCGATAGTAGGCACGTAATTGGGCGAGGAGAAAATTTGTTCGCGGAATTGTCTCCAACGTGAAGCCATTTTATGTAGAATTCTTACTTTAAATGTAACTAAACATAGGCTTATTAAATCTTACGTTTGAGTTGCTCACATTATCGACCGCTTAAGGAATACTAAGATCTTTTATAATCGTCATCTCGATCCTGAGATTTTACTAATTTTAAACAATCTCGCGATAAACCTTTGTATCGAAAAAAAAAACAAGAGTTCGTCGAACCCGACATGAAACGCGTTCTAGCGTAACAAAGTTAGAAATAAACCATTGTTAAGGGCTTTCTTTAATTTAACTTTTTTGTCGTCAGAACGCGTTGGAGTAGAACGCAGAAAAACCAACTCGTTTCGGAGTCAAATACGAGACCGCAAATGAGAATGATCAGATAGATGGTCAGAGTGGGGTATGTCATAATCGCCAGTTAAATGCCAAAGTAAAAAATGCACGTTTACGTATGAAGGCTTGCGTAAAGCGAACCATAATTTCCCATTTAAATGCCACGCGTATTGAAAGCGATAGGTCCAGTTCAACTTCAGCGGTACAGTGAATACTCCCTGACATTTCATACTTATTCATCAGACCATTGTTCCAAGAACTAGGGTAAACATGTCATACGAGCTTTACGTGACGTTGGACGTTTATGTATTCATTGGAATAGATACTTGCACACTTCAGTATATAACCTTAGTAATAAGCTGTCATTGGAGAATGACAATAGAAGTTATGGTTTGCATACGCTTGTCGTTAAATTTTAGCCGGGAATTTACTGAGTCGTTCACGCTGCACGTGTACCAAACTACAGCAGTCAACGAACGTCCTCTTTACACTAGACCAGTGATTCCCAAAGTGGTTCAGGTGGACCCCCATAGGGGTCCGTGGGAGACTCGATAGGGTCCATGCTGATGTTGGTAAAAATAGGTGTCTTTAGGAAATTTGTACAAAGGTGTAGAGGGTCCACCGGACCTGATAAAATTTTGAAGGGGGTCCATTAGTAAAAAAAGTTTGGGAACCTCTGCACTAGACTGTCCGCCGACCGCTGTGACCTAGTCAGGCTGTGACAGCTGCCGCTCGCCGAATGATACCGACTACCTCGATCACACTATTGTGATCACCGCGTGTAACGAGCGACTCGTGTGTCATTTGTCGAGATTTGGAGCGAAAAGATTTGTTTTGTTTTAGTGTTATCGGTGCCTTCCTCCCTTCGGACTCATTTGCGTCAGTTGTATATGTAGCCGTGGTAGCCTAGCGGTTCGACCTGTGGCCTCTCAAGCAGAGGGTCGTGGGTTCAAACCCCGGGCTCGCACCTCTGAATTTTTCGGAATTTATGTGCGATATCGAATTTGATATTTACCACGAGCTATTCGGTGAAGGAAAACATCGTGAGGAAACCTGCACACAGCGACGAAGTAATTCAACGTTGTGTGTGAAGTTCCTTATCCGCACTGGGCCCGCGTGGGAACTATAGCCCAAGCCCTCTCATACTGAGAGGAGGCCTGTGCCCTGCAGTGGGACGTATATAGGCTGGATGATGATGATGATGTATATGTATCCCATCTGTCAAGAGAACTAGGCAATCCTGTAGACGGATTTAGTTTTACGCACATTTGAATGTCAGTCCTGATCATCTACACTTCACAATCATAAAACCCGTCTTTTAACAAGTATTTAAACATTTAACAACTATCTATTAAGCGGCATCGCATAACAATTCCTCATTTATTTTTAAACGTTTGCCAAGTTCTATTGAAAGATGGTTAAAAAAAACTTCAACCCTAAAACGTGAAACAGTCATTTGGGCATACGGGCGCAATGATGTAAGTACAGTGGCCCAAGGGTTTACGGATACAATTTTTCGACAAAATCGTTTGCAGTTCCAATTCTTTGTTTAAATGCCTGCTCTTACGACAGCCAATGAGGATTGTTTGATGAGTATATAGGGTCCCTTCATTTTTTCGACCTACCAGACCCAAACATCTGTTGACCATCGGTGTCGGTGAGACTGTAGTCGGTGTGACCGTAAAATTGCATCATAGTGTGGCTGTCAGTTACAACTTAAACGGCTTCGTTGCAACATCGTCTCATAAGTCCTCCTAAGTCCTAAAAGTCCTAAAAGTGTGTCACTATGAGCAACTTATCCATGTTGGAGAGGAGCAATATTTACCGTTAATCCCTAGAAAAGAGTTTATTTATATGTTACTGTAGTTTTTCTTTAAAAACTTAAGGATTTATAGCTTTCTAAAGCATTTGAAAAACATCAAAATCACCGAATCTAATTTATAAAAAAACCGGTGGTCATTATATGACCAGTGCCCATCACCAAAAAAAATGAGGTCCAATGTCAATAAAAAATGTTGTTGACCTAAGTAAATACATTTAAAAAATTGGTTGTATTTTACATGACATTTTATTTAACACATTCATATTGTAACTTACTTATTATAAAACTTTGTCTTCATAACCAACTCAACTAATAGACTGACATCGATGGTCAACAACTGTTTAAGACCAGGTAATGCTGAAAAAAAAGGCCTTTCAAAGACAGGCATTCATTTCCGAGTCATTCTAATTTGTACCGTATTGTCAAGGCAATATAATTTAAAATGAATTCACAAGAGTTACTGGTCAAAAAATCATGAACCGTTTCTATTGGTGGATAATAGTAAATAGCAACCGCTTTGAAGTGCATTCGAAACTAGCCTTAGAGCTGTATCCGTAAACCCTTGGTCGACTGTACATATTTCGTCCCATCTACATCGTAGCATTAAATACACGCTTAAAAGATAATCCGTTAGCCATGTGGTTGTCGGGGTAGAATAACACCTCTCCATTTCTTCCGTGGATGTCGTAAGAGGCGCCTGAGGAAATAGGTTACGGTATGCTTTAGGCGCCTGGCTAACAACCTATCACTATTCTACTTTTTCCATCTTTGCAAACCTGAAACGAAGTGTCTGCAAAGCGTGCATTCATAATCATGGTTTCGCCTATGTCACGTTTTGTGTGCTCTCCCTACCCCATTTGGGAACACAGGCGTGATTGTATGTATGTTAAAATAAATGTATTTGTTCGTATACAGCTGGATTATTCCAAAGGCAAGATTAATTCAACAGAGCATGCACAACCACATACCCTTGCACTGTTCAAGTGCCATTCCAGTAACTAGTTTCCAGTGGTGCAACACGCTTAAGAGCGTGCACACAAAATTCGGTGATTTTGATGTTTTTCCAATGCTTTAGAAAGCTATAAATCCTTAAGTTTTTAAAGAAAAACTACTGTAACATATAAATAAACTCTTTTTCTAGGGATTAACGGAAAAAAATATTTTATTAGCAACACAGATTTCTTTTACTTAGCCAATTTGTTGAAGGGTTTTCACAAAAATACGCGTCAGAGCTGTCTTTCACTTGAAAATTTGCCATTAAAATTTACCATAAACGATATAAACTTGTTATTATCTGATAGACAATATAGTCTACTGGGGATTAACGGATTAACATGAATCAAATTATTGGTTTTTATTATTCAAATATCATTTTACATAATTTGAAAGTTGAACCATTACTTTATTTTTTTTCTCATTGATTTTAATGTAATTACAAATGAAACAATTTTATTGTAAATGTTCCCGCGACTCCGTCCGCGTGGAATAGTGAAAATTTTCCCCCGTTTTTTCCACATTTTCCACTGTTTCTTCGGTTCTATTGGTCGCAGCGTGATGTTATATAGCCTAAAGCCTTCCTCGATAAATGGTCTATCTAACACAAAAAGATTTTTTTAATTCGCACCAGTAGTTCCTGAGATTAGCGCGTTCAAACAAACAAACAAACAAACAAACAAACAAACAAACAAACAAACTCTTCAGCTTTATTATATTAGTATAGATTTACAGAATATGTTTAGTCTAACCATATTTTTTTCATGGCTAAATATGAGTTAGTTTACATTTCACGATTTTTTAAACATTGGTCCAAAACCACTAAGGTCAGGTGGGGGAAGAGAAACGCAGGGATAAGAGGGCTCTACAGACCATAATCACTCATAACTCGACGAGTTATGGTCTGTGGTGCCTCTTACCCCTGCCCTGCCCCTGAATTTCTCTTCCCCCACCTGATCTTATATTACGTTCGTAAAAAATGTGTGCGCCCTCTTAATTGATTGCGCGGTACTCTAGCGACAGACAGGCACAAACTGCTATACTGTGTATACTATGCTTCAGATGTGGAGTGGGTTAGGGTTTATTTATACGCGCAGTCAGAATAGATGAGCTGTTGGATAGACAGAAACACGTTGTTTTAATTGTCGCTTCTGTCTGCACAATTCTGCGATTTATTAAAAGGATTTCGTTTGGATTGTACCGTGTCACGACATAAAAAGAATGCTTTATTTTATAGTATCGTAAAAGGTAGAGACAGCAGGCGGTCTTGTAGACGTTAACTCGGATTTTTTACGTTAATCTGTTATCCTGTAACTTGTTTTATGTGCAATAAAGAGTCACACAACATAAAAAAACATACATACATCACGCTTGTATTCCCAAATGGGGTAGGCAGAACAAACGAAATGCTACATAGACAAAACCACGACTATTTCACGTTTCGTGGTCACTTCTAGCATTTTTTTAGGTTTTGAGTTGGGAGGACGACATAATATTGACAGGTTGCTAATCTGTCGCCTAAAATATACCTTAACCTATTTCCTAAGTCGCCACCTACGACATCCACGGAAGAATTAGAGAGGTGTTATTCTAAACCCGACACCACACAGGAGACCCGAAAAAAACTAATAATAAAAATAAAATTAAAAAATAAACATAACAATACAAAAAAGTTGATTTCATTTGCAAGAAATTGAATAGAAGTGGCCACGAAACGTAATAGTCATGGTTTTGTCTACTGGTTTTTCCTGTGCCGCGGCTATCCTATTTTCCATACAGGCGAGATGTACGCATGAGGCCTGAACAAAGCTTCCCTGACTTCGTAGAAGCCCTCCTCTCATCACCAAGTTCTCCAAGACCTTGCAGTTCTTAGTTCTTGCACTTTAGGTAATATCCTGCGCATGCGCGGGTTTTCGGCACCAAATAACTGACCCCCTAATGGAACAGGGCGCCTGATTGATAGCTGACGTCAGGCATGCCAGGTGCCCGGCTGGATTGATGTTGAGTGGCTCGGTTTAAATGTGCCTTCGCAGGGGTCGGTAGATATGGACCAAACCTTTTGGTGCTTATTAGGAGTGCTAGAGATTGAGGTCTTTAATTTTCAAAATGTCTCATTAGTTTTTTACGGACACATTGAGGATGTAAGAAGGGAAAGGAAATAGTTTTAGATGTGCTTTAGGCGATTGCCTGGCAATATGTCATTATGTCTGTGATATACCTCTCTCATTTATGTCTATGTCAAAGTTAATCATCACGTATGTAATCCAAACGAGGTACGGAGGCAAATAAAAAATTCAACTGTCAAAAACCATGACTATTTCTCGTTTCATAATCTCTTTCTTTTAGCATGATTATACGTTTAAACTGTTGTCAATAGTATACCTTAACCTAATACCTCAGAGGCCTCTTACAACATCCGCGAAAGAAATGGAGAGGTGTTACGAACCCACGTACACACGTGTATTAAAACACAAATATCGAATATCTAAAAAAATCGCGTGATTTTTGGGTGGGTATGAATGTATGTTGTTTATATTTTGAAAGGGACATGACAAAAAGGCGAAAATCCAACTTTAAACGTCGTATGGACAGTATACTTTACTTTGAAATCAGTATCAGTCAGTTCAGCTGCACGTAAATCAATAAAACCCATTCACGTGATGAACAATTTTCGTGAAACAAACGCGCTATAGAAATTCTTTTATAAACGAATATTATGAAGAATTTATTTCAATGCACAGATAAAAATTTTACGCATTTCAATTAAAAACCGTACTAAAAAAGCAGCAATTGCGGTTCCATGAGAACACAAAAAACCGGATACGGCGAAAAAATAGCAGCCAACGTAGGTTCCTTTTTGCGTTTTCGATAAAGTTCCAGAACAGCAATAAACGTTCGACGGCTCGTGTAAAAATACGGAAAACCCAATGCAAATGCTTCCTGTCCAACGGGACGGAATCTGCATTAAAAACGTGTCGCCGAAAACGTGTTGACATGTCGGCGAAACAAGCCGATTGGCGGTTTTTTTCGTTGACTTGTAAAGCTCACTCGTTGTCGATTGTTAGAGGTTTTTATTGAAGTACGTTTGCAATAAAGTGGGGAATACTAGTGATGTGCATGTTTCGTGCCGCCACTCTAAATAAAGACCATCAAAAAAGGATCCCTTTTTAGGGTTCCGTACCCAAAGGGTCAAAACAAGACCCCATTGCTGAGAATTCTCTGTCCGTTCGTTCGGCCATCTGTCAGATTATGCATTTCTATTGCCGCTATAACAATAAATACTAAAAATAAAATAAAATAAATCCCATCAAAAACATTCTGTAAAAAAACTAGCCAAGTCTCGATAAAAAGTAATGAAATCTAGAAAAAGTCGTGCCAAGTCTAAGGTTCCTTACTGCGATTTCTTTATTATTATAGGTAACGTTGTGTGACTTGGCCGTTGATCATTATTTACACGTTAGTGGGCACAAGTCAATTTTGTTGTAACTAACTTTGTTTGTTAAGCAAGGTAATAGCATATACTGATATTGGTATAATAAAGAGTGTTCAACGGCCAAGTCACACAACATTACCTATAATAATAAAGAAATCGCAGTAAGGAACCTTAGACTTGGCACGACTTTTTCTAGATTTCATTACTTTTTATCGAGACTTGGCTAGTTTTTTTACAGAATGTTTTTGATGGGATTTCACTTATTTTTGTAGAAACGTGGGCATATTGATTTATTTTATTAGATTTTCTTATTTGTCTTTTTTTTTCTTTTTAGGGGTACTTTTTTAATTATTAAAAATCTTTCTTCAGTGCTTCTTGAATTTTGAATTTTGAATTCTGGTTTTAATTCTTGTACAGTAGCGAAAGTTTTTCTTATGGCTCAATCACGTCCATTAAATTAGAAGACGTGTCCCACTACGCTGGATTTTTGCAACGTCAATAGATTTTTTTTTGTAGAAGGAAGCCTTCTAATAAAGCTGAGATCAGGTGAGGGTACTTCACCACATACTTCAGACCTTCGATTTTTGATATCAAATGAGGCAGCCCACCAAGTTGAATGTTTTTTGTAAAGGCGGTATGTCGATATCTTATAGTTCGGTTGGGCTCTTGTGTTTTCTAAACCAATTTCAATCAAGGTCACCAAGTACTCCAGATCTTCGATTATCCCAGTTTTTATAATTTTCCCCTTATGTGGCCATTAAATTCTAACTCTGTACCAAATTTCAGCTCTCTAAGTTTATGGGAAGTACTAGTTCTATTTTGATGATCATGAGTGAGTGAGTGAGTGAGTGTCGAAAATGCGAAACTTTGCTTTCGCTTAACTTCGGAACTAAAATACCTACAGACTTGAAATTTTGGAATTCAAATGTGTGATTATAGCTTACTAGATGACGAAAATTTCAGCGTCCTGGTACTATCCAGACGTTCCCAAATAGGGGCCCGAAAATGCGGCGAAAAGGTTCCAGTAAAGGATGGTACGGCAGTGTTTGCTTCGCGCTCGACTTGGTGGGGGCACTGCCGTGCCCCCAGATATTTACGGGCGGCTCCCATACAATACTCCAGACTCGCAATTGGCCGGTTTTTTATTGAACTCGAATTTAGTGATCCTAGCGTCGTATGAAAGCTACTAACAACAATGACCTAACTTACCAACGTTGATGAATTTTAGTTCGTTTTGAGACGAGTGGAAATGGGAGAGTTGGAAGACACTAGGTATATACTAAGAAGAGATGTAGAATTGTAGATTACGTGTTAACAGCTGATAGATATAAAGCCAAAATTATGCGAATTTTTTGTAAGACTCATGAAACCAAATAATTTCCTCGATAGGAAAAAAAATCACGAAGTTACCTCTGATTTTAAGTTAATTTAGATTAAATTTTCATAACAGGCTATAATATGTACAATTTTGCTGACTTCATACCTGCTGATTATAGTGGTTAGCAATATAACGTGACCAGATTTCAACTGGTGGGGATAAGTTCACACATCTCTTCTTCCTTAAAAACCCCACCACTTAAAACTGGCCAAGTTAAATGCCGACCACAATAAGGATAAATAATAAATGTCAACTTACCACGAGTGCGTGTCGCACCCGTCTTTCCGCCGCGGCGTATGGCTCCCTATTATGCTGCAGGAGGCGACCTGGAGACAATAGAAGAAAGGTTAATTCATCATCATCATCATCCTCATCATCTTCATCATCATCAACACTACCATCAATCATCATGTTTTGTCAATCGCTTGAAGGTCAGCAGGAAGAGATCCCTTTAGGGATATGTTCGCCTTTGTACTTGTGTTTTGTTTTGTACTTGTTACTTTGTCATGTGTCTATTTTGTACAATAAAGAGTTACATACATACATACCATCATGATAATCATCATCATCATTATCAACATCATCGTCGTCATCAAAATTACAAAAGTTAATTGACATACAAGAAAATAATAAGTACTCTCCTAATAACTATGTGCATTGTCCCACTACTAAGATACATGCTACTTTATTTAGTATCCTAGTTTAGGGATTTAGATTGATTAAATATCAGCACTTTATAGTATTACGAGCTGTTACCCGCGACTTCGTCTGCGCAGAATAAGTATTTCGGATTGCGTGGCGTAGAATATATGGCATTAAAATTATCACACAAATAATTTTTGAATCGCATTTGACAAATATAACAGCTTTTTTAACAAATTGACGTCTGCCCGTGTTCGGGTCGCGCACTCAGCGACGCGTGACGTTTACCCCGCGCATGCGCGTCACTTCAACGGTTTTGACAGCGGACGCCAAAACTCGCAAATGGTATATTTTACCCGACTTACTTGAGAGTTATCGTCGTATATTGGATAATTCACAGAATATCATTACAATTTGTAGCCTATGTGTTATTCTGATGTATAAGCTACATTCTTATAAAGTGTCATTAAAATCCATTCAGTAGTTTTTGCGTGAAGGAGTAACAAACATCCATCCATACATCCATCCATCCATCCATCCATACATCCATCCATCCATCCATACTCACAAACTTTCACGTTTATAATATTAGTAAGATGATAGCGTTCCAGTCTGGACTATTTTGTATTATATCGAGGCTTTTATTATTGGTTAATTGTATTACTAACACGTAGTAAAGCGCTCACTAACGACTTTTAATGTGAATCAATTATTTAAATTAAACAATTTCAATTCAATTTCAACTTCATATAATCGATATTGAGAATAGACTTCCGTGTAATGATGTCGATAAAACCTCTCCTTTTCTTTTGTGCATGTCGTATGAGGAAACTTAAAAAACGTTTAGGTTTGCTTTTAGGCGACAGGCTAGCCATCTATCGCTATTAGAACTCTTACATCTGTCATTAAACATAAAATTATGTTAGAAGTGCCTGCAAAACGTGAAATAGACATGACATACCCCATTTGGGCACACAAGCGTCATTCTATGTATATGTGTGCGGGTGTATACATATTCTTGAAACACAAGACACAACAGATCATAATGCAATAACAAACACAAACTGAGAATTCAGTACTCCACCTACAAATCAAGGAACCTTTTCACACAAAACGTCAAAGCGACACGTTCCACAAGAAAATTCATCACAACGCTTTATACTACAAAAACATCCCGTGATGGGGTACAAATTAAATTCCTCGACATCATATCTCGTGAACGTTTTCAAGCCAACCTCGCTTCTAGAGCATTTACAGTTTAATAATTCACAAATACACAATAGAATACACAAGCAACTATAGTCCAAATCGAACAATACGGCTATTGAATAAGGAAACCTAACAGCGATCCACGGACACGGACGTATACAGACGTTACACATGACGTGAAAGTGGACACGCGTGGTAAGAATAGTTGTGAGAATAGAATGTGCGAATATCCGGGCGTTTGGACCGCTGGAATTGGGTAGGGTAGATGATTAGAAAAAACTATTTAGTCCGTCAGATAAATCAGCAAAAAATATTGTACACATGTTTTTCCTTTCATTTGACAATCAAGAAATGATAATGATACAGTGCTCTGAAGTTTCGAGTTTCACGCCTTGGTACAATTTTTACCAAGGCCTGACATTACGTGCCCCCACTCTGGAAGTTTAATGACCTTTGGATGTTTAATTATTTGATAAACCAAAAACACATGTCTAATTGTTTACCGTAATCTAACTGACGGACTAATTAGAATGATATATTTTTAACCCTGTCATTGTCCCTATTATTCTCAGCACTTTTTTTACCAGATTCCTTGACAGATTGGTATATTATGTAGGTGCGTCATAAAGTGTGTACATGTGGAATATCATATCATTGCATATACACACCATATGACATACTTATTCTGTCAACTTGTTCCGTGTGATGTCGGGTTGAGAATAACACCTCTGCATTTCTTCCGAGGATAACGTAAGAGGCGACTGAGGGAATAGGTTATTTTACGCGACAGGCTAGCAACATCTCACTATTATTGGCAACTTAAAACCTGAAATTATCATGGTTTTGTGGAATAGTGAAGGGGGTTTAACCGCCCGTATATTCAGACCCGCACATAGTGCTGGTCACACTCTGGTCTTTCAATAGGTTTCTGGCAATACCGTGTTACATTTGAATGCCAATCTTGATCATATACACAATTCATTGATATAAGATTACACGAAAATTTAATGAAGTACCTGTAAACTTTAATGTGATGAAAAATCTAAAAAAAGACGCCATAAACATGCCGATTGATAATTTATTACGCGCCAGTATCACCCTTTCCGATGCACGTAAATTTTAAATCATAGGAAGAACCTCTTATTTTGTTCTGGCAAATTTTCACCTCCATTGGTATGTAATTTTTGATGCTTCGGGGGTAATGTTTCGACAGCCACTCGTCTCACACGAGAGGGGTTCAATGAACTGTGATTCGTTCATTTTAAGTAGATGCATAGACAAAGACATTTGTTTTAAGATTTAACGATAACGTTGATGTGATGTTTAAATTTCATGCACAAAGCTGCATTCATGCAGCTTCTCTCTTGAGATCTGTTTAATCTATACTCCGTTTTTTTTGGGTTGAGAAATTTAACGGTCACCATTCGAAATTATCTCTGGAATTCATTAGTAAAACTGGAAATTATTTATGCAAATACACTTAACATTGTTTGTTATAATGTTCTTAAATCAAACATCATCATAATTTGCGCCGATATCTTGGGATTACTCAAAAATGTGTAAGGATTTGACAGTTAAATTTCTCAACCCAAAAAAAACGGAGTATAGATTGCAGAAATTGACCCGCCGCGCGGTTAAAATAAATCTATACTAATATAATAAAGCTGAAGAGTTTGTTTGTTTGTTTGTTTGTTTGTTTGTTTGTTTGTTTGTTTGAACGCGCTAATCTCAGGAAGTACTGGTTCGATTTGAAAAAATCTTTTTGTGTTGGATAGACCATTTATCGAGGAAGGCTTTAGGCTATATAACATCACGCTACGACTAACAGGGGTGAAGAAATATGGGAAAATGTGGAAAAAACGGGGGAAATTTGTCACTATTCCACGCGAACGGAGTCGCGCGCACAGCTAGTTAAAGATAAAAGGATAATCTTGGAATGGAGCTATTTCTTCTTTAAAATAAAATAACATTTACAAGTTACAAGACGTTAAAACAGTAAACTGCTTCCAAATTTAAAGTAGTTATTATGATGGGCTTCACTCGTAAAAGACAAGGCCAGATATAATACAATGTTGACACTACACAACGTACTAAAGTAAACAATAAAACGGTACTGGATACGTCTATGAAATAATGGTATTAAAGTAAGCCATTTTACAAACAATGGCAAATACTCGAATAAATATGAAACGACGGAAGACAGCACGACCCTTGAAGACGAAGAACGTGTAAGTGTTTTGAAGGTAAAAGATATTCTGAATTAGTTAATTTGTCAAAGAAACAGGTCAAACCCTCTTGATCTTCACGACCCATATTAGCGTTGGAACACAAAGACGCGGTCGGGGAGCAAATAAAAACTACCCGCAAATTAATTAAGGTCTTAGGGGCAGGTAAGCGGACCGAGTGACTAATATTTGCCAAGAATAGGGCTGTCAAGCCTCAATGGGGAGAGATTTACTAGCAAGAACAAGATAGTATATTTTTGTGGATATATCACGTATTATATCAAAATGAATCAAATGTGGCATATATTAATTTTCCGTTCCACCAATTTTAAACGAATATAAAAGAAACAATTGCTCTTGCCAAACCGTAGACTGGTTACATAATACAACAAAGAGCACTGAATATTTCAAACCAACGCAAACACCACGACGACGCGCGTGTGGCAATTTCACTGAAAACTATTTGGAAAGCAGCATGGAATAAACAAACATAGTAAAACTTACTTTAGTGCAGCTCTGAATCAAGCCGACTGTCTGTGGGGAGCCCGTAAATAAATAACACTGCACTCGGATATCTCCGCTAAGACCGCTGTCTGGCAAACTGGAGACAGGGATAGGCTTCAAGATAAAATGAAAAATTAAAGAGGGAAGGACCACAGGTCTTCGTGTCACGGGTCGAATGAAGAGCACTATTGACTCATCAAAGACGAAGACGGAAGCCGACTAAATTAAACATAGCTGAAACAACGTTTATCTGAGCCTGATAACTATCACTTAGTGACAAACGTAGATAAATAAAACAAATTAAAGATCTCTGTTGGCCTTCACGTATATTTACCGAAATTAAGATAGGACGATGCGACAGTAAACAGGGGATTAAACATTCATTAAGAGACAGTTTTGTGATGCGTGACATTATACGTGTTTCGAGGGTGAATCATTTTGCGCTATTTTTCATGGCGGAAATAGCAGTTTAAGTCATAATGATGGTGTTTCTGTACATAAATATACACTTGAATGCTGATGTTTAATTGCACGTACATGACAAACATTTGATGACGTTATACGAGTACCAACAGACTTGGATGAACCAAAAAATAAACTGGTTACAACAAAATTTATAAAAGACTCGGCGGACAAATTTAATTAATAAACAAGATAGCAACGATGTCACATTTGGCCGTCCATCAATTTCACGTTTCACTCTGTCTTCCTGTTTGAACACTTATCAATCAATTATTAGTGACATGGCAGCTAAAGCAAAACTAATAGCGCTCTTACGCACTCGACATGGCAACGGAGGAAGTGATTCACGGAATGATAATTCCGTAACGGAACAGCATTGTGATGACTTCATTGCTACCCGGTCCGCATGTGATTTAAAAATATTCACTATCGAGCTGGAGTGCCGGGAATACAAATCAAAGGAAAAGCAGGTGAGAGGACTGGTAGAAAAGAGATGCCAGGCGAGAATTTGGTGAGGTTGAAAAGAGAGGAGTAGCTACAGTCATATATGCCAAGGAGTTTCGTAACTATTATGGAGCTGAGGAAAAAGGACAGCCAGCAATTAGGTAATCTAGAGATGCCTGGAAGAATACATAACTAACGTGGCAAAGTTTACTAGCGATTTTAAGCTATAATACGCATACGAAGCTCTAATGAATCAGCTGTAAGTACTACTAATTAAGGCCTTTTTTTTATCAATGGCTTTCAAATTAAGGACTTATTATTCAAAATCGATAAGGGTAAAATTAAGGTTTGAATTTTTTTTTTTTTTAATCTTTCAGTAGACACGAAACACATCATTAAATCATTAAAGCAACTTATCTGAGACACTTAAGGCCACGATTTTATTACGACACTGAAAGTTTTGAACAACATTTCTCCCGAAATGATAAGAAAGCAGTAAATCTGTATCACCTTACCGCATCACAGGGAATATTTTGATGAGGTAAATAAACACGTGGGATTAATGACGGCGTGTCATCAAACCGAGTGATTCCATCAAACAGCTATTCATGCGAGGTGGCTATTTCCACATGGCCGCAATAGTAGGCGTTTTATCTGACAATGTGTTTGTGTCGGTTGCGTAAATTACGACCGTGGCGATTAAATCCAGTGTCGTACGAACTGGCTATATGCAGCCGTGAATCAGGCGGGCACTGAGGAAGGGACGGTGATGTCATGGCGCCTGCACGATTAGCAGTCGATACCCGCCTGCATAACGATGATGACCTAACATTCTTCCACGTTGACATACTTGGCTACCGAACACCGCTTATTGATCTACGAGCTCTTATCGTCAGGACGGGCGTACTGGAGCGAAACGAAAAACAGGCAACGAAAGCGCGTGCACTGACAAGCAAGCACCGATAAAAGCGTAACGTTATTATCTAGCACGACAATCCGTTCGCGAAATGACTGGATTCAGCAGGCGGGTAGGTACTAACTGGCATATCGGGTAACCTCGTCTGTGTCAATAGCTTTTAGCGCAAACAATAGGTATTCGATTACTCTCTGACCTTCCCGACAAATAGATGTGATACGATCGATGCCGAAGACGAATTCGTGTGAGTCACATCTCGAGAATGCCCGCCCTTGTTGGCTCGATGTATAATTATTATGTGTCTAGACCCGAGCCGACTCCAGGCGACAGCCAGGCGACGGCTATGGAAATATAATGACGTTGGATATTTCTACTAGGAGATTGCTGACGGAAGCGGGAATGAGGTTAAGTGGATTGTGCTGTCGGTCGGCTCACGTCAGCATCGTGTGGGGAACTATCGCGCTGGCGAGTCCTCGCGTCCGTACCTGGGGGTGTCACCGGAGTACCAAGGCGAGAGAGTGCACAGGACGGAAAACACGAAGAGGTGATGTCCTTAGATAGGCTCCTTATCTCCATATCACTTCACAGTCGCACATAATTGTCCTCTAAAACGGGGTTCTTCGCACATCGCTAAAAGCGATTTCGGGATTCCTTTCAGACATCAATTTTGTCACCTAATTTATCAGGCACTTGACTCATAATTGGTTGTGAATTTTCGCGCGGTAGCAAAGGGGGCACACATTATATGAAATAGTAACGGAGACACGTGCTCTCGCGGCAGAGAGGGACGGATTCACTGAACGTCCTTGGCGAGGGGGCGCGCGGGGCGCCTGCGGCATCAGACGTTTCAATCATCCCCGGGTGGGACAAGGACGCGGCGACGGGCACGGTCGGGGCGCGAGTGAGAGGCGCGATGCCGTGCTATTGACCGGCCAGCAGACCACGCCCACCCGGGCGAAACACTGGCGCGCTGATGCTCCAAGTGAAAATCGAACGCCGGCCCGGGCAGACGCGGCGGGCGGGCGCCCGGCTGCAGCCCCAAGGTTACCGCCGCACCGCTCATGCACTCCTGGTGGCACAGCACATGCCCGCTCCGGCGAGCCCGGCGCCCCGCATCCCTAAGCTGTTTAAGATTACGATAGGAATACTCCAGAGCGCTAGTTTAACGGTTCGATATACGGGCTTGGCAGTTGGCACGAGTACAATATAGGTTGCCAGAGAGGAACGACAATCGATATGAAAGAGAGGAATTGAAAGAGTAGCCGGCGTTCGGTTACGACACACTTACAACTTTTCAGTTTTAATTAAAACACTAGGATGCCTGCGGAGGGTAAAGAGGGAATTGGTTTTTAAACGATTGATCGAAATTTCACACGAGGCGGGCGGGTTTTTTTGCTTATGGCCGTAGGAGAGATTGTTCCTTTTTGATACGGACCCGAGAGCAGGATAGTAACTGTATTGAATCCATAAGTAACCTCCGTCCTCATTTGCATACAGAGCTCTGAAAAGGTTATATAAGTCCAATGTATAAATACATTACATAGCTGGAGATTGCGTAACTCCGGCCTACCTCACAGCCATGTAATCGGCATGGACGGATGTCGTACAATCTTCCCCGTAACGGTATCCTACGGTATTGTTATTTTTACTAAGCAATTACCATAAAACAAATTCGTGAACGAAATTGACGAGAAACAAATGGAGCTGAAAATATAGTACAATGGGACGATGTCAAGGTCGAAAAATAGCTGTCATTTTGTAGATAACGTATGAGGCAGTGGAAATTTATAGACGTTTTTAACTTGGAAATATCTGGAAGCCCTCGGGTAGTGAGGGAAGGTTCGTGGATGTTATTTATGGACTACGGAGATGATATTGTATCAGTACGGGTATCGGGCGGCGGTATGACCTAATATCGGGATCGGTACAAATCGCAACGAAAACATCATCCATATTGGAAGCGGAAAGGGCAATAAAGTATCGTTCGTTTCATTTAAAGGCTCAATAGGCTTGTACAGTAGCACAATTTAGGGGTATGTCTTTCTCTTTACGGGGGAATTTGCAGTTCTTTAAGATCTAATAGTTTTAAGCATAAAGTTAGTGACAAAGTTGAATGGCTGCTAAAGGTACATCAGATTGATTTCCATTAGCACTGACTTCAAATTGAGCAGTTCCGATTTTTCTTCTGGATTTAAGCAACTTTCGACATTTTGGTTCCAAGCTTCAAAGTCTTCAAAATCACTGATCAGCTTTAGTTAAAACTTATCTAAGAATCACGATATTCAGAAAACTGGGTTTTAGAGTCAAAAAACTGCAAAGGTTTACTAGGACACCTCAAATACCATCAAACCCCACTTTATTTGGAAATGCTTTTCAATTCGCAAAACCAATCGAAGCAATTTTGCTCACGGACCAAATTATACGAAACGTAGGAATGTATACTTATAAGCCTGTACGTACGACCCCATAAAGGCAGGTTAAGACTACCTTGACCTGATGGGGTCTTCGCTATATACTGACGTACAATATATACCTACTTGACCAACACGTGGGTAGTATGAGCTTGAAATTGGTTTAGTACGGGGATACTAGTCGACAATGACGCTGGCATTTTATTTGACCTTGTTAGTCCAACATTTGGCATTCTGTCTGGACCTTCAGAGATTTGCCATGTGGTTTCGCGTTTAGAATAACACTTTTCTATTTCTTTCATGGATCTGGTAAATGGGGACTAAGGAAATAGGTGAAGGTATATTTTTGGCGTCAGGCTAGCAACCTGTCAATGTTAAAGCTGCCAACTTAAACCTAAAAAATATGCTGGGAGTGGTCACGAAGAGGCCTACCTCATTTGAGAATCAGGCGTGATATTGTATGTTCAGAGATTCCCAATGAAATTTAAAAATGTTTTAATACAACGTATTTGTCCTGTCAATACTAACATTGTGGTTTATTGAAGCCACAGACAACTATAAGTATCATAGAAGCAGGAAGATTAGACCACAGTCAATACCAATAGGTCCGCTTATGACTAATACGTTCGCTATCGGAATCGGCTTGAGGCACGTGGATTCCTATTTTTTGTTGCCTATTAAAATTAATGGGGTGATGATTGCGTGGAAGTTTGTAGATTAGACAACCAGAGGTAACGTTAAACAAGTAATCACCGACAGATTGGCTAAAAAGGCACATACTTGAAAAAGTTAGAAGCGAAGTCCTACTTTCAAACTCGCAATAGTGTCCTCAATAGATTCAGAAACACAGTCTGAAGCATCCGTTTAACTAAGCGACTGCATTTTAACCCCCGTATACGCAACTTATCAATGACTTCGTCGATCGTAGTAGATAAAAATAAAAGAGTACGTTTTCATGCCTACAACCATCGTCGATACTACGATAGACGGTAGTATAGTAAAATTGAAGTGAAATTTAATACCGTTACCAACGGCACTGAGAACATAATCGGCTTAGCAAATATTGATTACCCAGCTTGTCCTACTTTAAGAGGGTAGAAAAAACACAGCAACTCAATTAAGATTGGCAAGGAGCTCTCGCGAGAAAAGAGACTTAATAGAGCGGTTTAACGTGACAAAACCGTTACTACAGTCCTTGAAATCTAACTTGGCAAAATTTTAAGTAGTGGGGGTAGGATAGCGCGTCATTTTTTTTTTATCTTTCCAAATTAAATGCCGGAAACTACCTGAGCTAAGCTAAACCAGGGTAGGTGGACTCCGCAGTTTAGGTACCATCGCGAACCGGGATTGTTGAGCCCCTTACCTATGTTTGTAACTTGATTGTGTAATACTTATCCAATAGCTAACATCTAGTCGGTCGCATCGGTCATTGATTACGTCTAAATTGCGAACAGTGGCAAGTGGCTCAACAATCCCGGTTCGCGACTGTACGTTCCGCCGGCGAGAACTCGTGAAAGATCTACGGCAAGCAGGGAAGGTAGAAAGAGACAACAATATTTTTACGCCTGTTCGGGAGTGGATTTTCTAGACGTAGTATTATTACCTATTCTGTTTGTGACAATACATGAGAAAATTAGGGCTACGAGAAAGGGAGTAAGAGGCAACACTGTCGAAATCGACATACCGAACTTTGCATGCAGATGGTTCGCCCCGTGCGGTGTGCATTGCCTCATACAGTTGCATTCAAAATTTACGATCCACGTCCGACTCGCGGTGTGCACACAAAACGGACAGCTCTGAAATACGATTGTGCATGTGCATGCCGCTTACTTTATGCTACAAAGACGGGCCCAAAATTTTGTAATTTGTGCAACAGTGGTACGCTTTGAGTCGACGTATGGTTCACTTTATACTGTAAATTATTAAAATAACTTTGGTTCCGAGTCAATGTGTAACCGAATGATGTGACAAAGATGAAAATTAACACCATTGCTTTAAAAAAAAGCAAGCAAACCAAGGTATCTAAACCAGTGGAACTCGAGTATTGCTATGGCATTTATTTAGCAGTCCTCTAAGAACTATTAATTGTTATTTCGTACTCACATTTGCAATCTTATTTGCATACCCGACGACACATATCTAAATATTCAAGATCAATATATAAACCTAGACAGCGGAATAAGACAAAAGCAGTCTTATTACGACAACTGAGAGTATAAACCGAGACGAGCCTTGTCTTTAGGCGCGGTTCTGGAAATACCTACGTGTATTTACTTGGGATCTATAATAAACCTTGTAGGCGTGTGGACCTTTGCGTTTTTACGTATATGTATGTTACTTATCGCAAATTAATGTTGGTTTTAAATACGTGAATGAGTGCTAACTTTATCCTCATATATGAAATGCCCTTCCAAAGACGATGTAAAAAGGTTTTGAGAACAGCCAGCAACATTTTTTTTTATGTCTTAAAAAGTTGGATTTATAGACTGTATGTAGGTTTAAGTTTAAGTGGATGTGCGGACTGAGCCGCCATAACTCGGCAACTGTTAAATAAAGTGCTTAGGCGTTTTCAATAGTGACTCATCATCATCATCATCATCAGCCTATATACGTCCCACTGCAGGGCACAGGCTTCCTCTCAGTATGAGAGGGCTTGGGCTATAGTTCCCACGCGGGCCCAGTGCGGATTGGGAACTTCACACACAACGTTGAATGACTTCGTCTCTGTGTGTAGGTTTCCTCACGATGTTTTCCTAGTTGAATCGATGTTTCCGTTGTTTGAATAGTGACTAGTAATCTTCATTTGTTGGTATTAATTATTTCAACCATTTAAGGCACTCTCCCGCCCTAGTTTACCAGTATTTCCCCAACTTTTAACATCCCAGGGCCATCAATACATCTCGCATCCGCGCCCCACTCACGCCCGGCATCCTCGTTCAATATTTGGATACAGTGACATGTCGAGTCGGCTTTCAGGGCTGAGGGCTCTCCTTGCTCCTTATGAAGCCGGGAATAAGACTCGAGCCCTATTATTAAACAAGGGGCTATAATACTGTAAATTTGTTTTGCTGTTCGGCAAACACGTGTAACGACGTCTACGTAAGTCGGATGACAATTTTAAGAAGTTAAAAGTTCTTCATTGATTTGTACAATCGAACCAACTGATTTTAGATGGGCCAGAACGTTGTCACAATAAACGTTATAGAGATTTCGCGTGTCGAGCAATTCAATATCACTATGATGTTCACTGTGTATTAGCTTCATACTAAATAATTTATTAAATTTTATAACTCCATGATTAATATTGCTTTATCCTAACATTAACAAATAACAATGTATGTATAATTGTGTTGCTTTGTATATCAATCACCAATAGGTTAAGGAAACATAAAACGGAAAGTTCCTTCCTGTTTACTCACAGCAAATATTGTCGAAGTATACTATGACGATGACGTATCAATGAACATAGTGATAATAATAATGGTATACATACATCTATCGGAGTCACTTTTCCTAACTTGTCGACTTTAAACATGCCTACTTAATGCTACTTTAAAAGATAGAATAAACAAAGTCTGTGTGATGTCGGGTTTCCTCGCCAATTTTTATGTGGAAATAAGTTAAGGTACGATTTAGGCGACAGGCTAGCACCCTGTCACTATTATACCTCTAAACTAAAAATCTAAAATTTCTGCTGAAAGTATCTATGGAACGTGACATAGCCATAGTATTGTCTATGTAACGTTGTCTACCCCATTTGGGAATACGAGCGTGATGATGATGTACCATCGAACCAGTTGATTCCTGACCCACCATAGAACTAATGCAAAAATAAATTGGTCACCTAGAACTTCAAAGCAATTTGTATCTACTATGACATAACACCGCTACTGCCGACGTTTAGGCAATTCAAAAGTAAATTGTCAAAATTTACTTTCTAAATTGAAGTTTTGGTACCTAAGTAGAGTCCATACAGTCCTTCAATTTTAATTTGACAGGATTTCAAGTAGTGGGGGTAAGATAGCATCGCTTTTTCCATGGGAAAGCGGTTCGCGAACATACAGTCGCGATCCGGGATTGTTGAGAAACTTGCCACTGTTCGCAATTTAGACGTGTAATCAATGACCGATGTGACTGACTAGATGTCAGCTATTGGATTAGTATTACACGACCAAGTTACAAACATAGGTAACTGGCCCAACAATCCCTGTTCGCGATGGTATCCACACTACTCCAAAATTTTCCCAAGTTAAACGCCGATAACTGTAATTGTATTGAACGAGATTGATTTGGGGTTTTCTTAGTGGTGTACTAACGTTAAGAGTAACAATAACTTAATGTGAAGTTAAATACAGGTGAAGTAGCGTATTTTGACACAGTATTCCGACTGCATCCCACAGAGACTGATCTAACCCAATCTTGTGCCACTTCTGATTGTGGTAACAAAAACACATCACCAATGTAACGTTGTGTTTTTTCAGGTTCATATTTTACCTCAATTTGAGTTTTCGCGGCACTATTTCAAGTGTCAAATTTAAACTTTCGCGCGTTTAGGAATGGTCCATACGCAATCCAATTGGCTCACTCCGAGATCTTATTGGTTCAGGACGTGACCACCATTTTGTTCTTAGTGTTGCCAGTACGTACTCGGATCGTGCGTCTGGTAGGAATATTATCAGAAATGATTAATCGTTTTCAATTATAATTTCATATTTCATTTTACCTTTTAGTTTCAGGACAATACTGTAATACAGTCACAGAATTGTAATTTCTTTAAACGTCGTTTCAGATTTTCTTTTTTCCAATTTGGTAGAAACCCGTTTGACAGATGTCACATTGACGTGTAGTTTTTAGTTCTTCGCCGCTGGCAATATTCCTTCCTTTTTCCTGAGGCGTGCCTTGCGACGAGGACGCATTTTTTTACACTCAAACTGGAGATAATTTAATAAGCCTTACATTTTTATTTTCGTTAAGGCTCGCGAAATAACATCGCACAGTTC